>BLSH010299378.1:30918-44380 GCA_018402905.1 Glandirana rugosa | reverse complement strand
ACACAGTGAAGGGTGATGAGGGGAAGGGGCACACAGTGAAGGGTGATGAGGGGAAGGGGCACACAGTGAAGAGTGATGAGAGGAAAGGGTGTACAGTAAAGAGTGAAGAGAGAAACACATGCACAGTGAAGAGTGATGTCAAAAAGGGGTGCACAGTGAAGGGTGATGAGAGGAAGGGGCGCACAGGTAAAGGTGATGTGTGATTAGAAGAAGGGGCACACCGTGAAGGGTGATGTATTATTAGAACAGCCATTCTCAGCTAGGGTTCCTGCAGAGGTTGCTAGGGGTTCCTTGAGCAGTGTTCTTTGTACAACACTGCAGAATGTGTCAGTGCTACTGTACAGAAATGTATAATAATAATAGCATATGACTGTGGTGGGGACATTAGATTGTTGTGTAGAGACTGTCGTGAACACTTTCACAGTAGTTTGAAGTGCATGTACTTTACAAGCAAATCTGTATTGTTCTGTATTAGGAGACTTAAAAAATCGTGCTGAAATTCAGTCCCAAAGTTCGTTGGTTATATCTAATGCCAGCCGGACCGACAGCGGAACGTATCGCTGCGAAGTGGCCGCTGTGGACGACCAGAAGAATTTAGCAGAGATTATCATTAATCTCACTGTCAAAGGTAAGCATTGCTGTAACATGCTGAAAGAGTCCACACTTTGATTCTGTGTTATTCTATGTATTGCCAGCAGCATCTGGTTCTCTGGAGATATCTCAGACAGAACAGATATTGCTAGTCGGTTGTAGCTGCCAGAGGCTGATGATCAGATTGTCGTTTTCAGATGCTAGTCATCTCATCTAGATTAATTATTGCTGACTTGTCAGTTGCAGACTGTCATATTATAGTTCCCAGATGTCAGTTGTCCGGTTTTAGGAACTGTCTCCACACATTGAAGCAAATTTCATATCTGAGAGATGTTTGTTTTTACCCAAGCAGAGCAATGCCAGTTACTGGTCAATTTAAAGTTTCCAAAACAATTTAAAAATGATGCTGATATAAAGTTTAGGTATATTGAGGTACAGTACATGTATTCTGCAGAACCCTTAACCTGCACCTGTGCCCAGACTATGGGCATTAACCGCTTGCCTACTGGGCACTTTTCACTTCCTGCCCAGGCCAATTTTCAGCTTTCAGAGCTGTCACACTTTAAATGACAATTGCATGGTCATGCAACACTTTTTATTTTTTTGCTAAACAAACGAAAAAAGACCGAAAATTTTGGGGAAAAAAAGAAAGTTTTCCTTGTTTGTTATACTTCTAAAAAAGTAATTTTTGTGCTTCACTGATGTGCGCTGATGGGCACTGATAGGCTGCACTTATGGGCAGTAAAGGGGCACTGATGATGATCAGTGCCCTGCTTATCAGTGTAAATGTCCCCTGTGTGGATTTACCGATTATCGGCTCTCCTCTCACATGCTGTCAGTGTATGGAGAGGGCTGCCGACAACTGAAAAAAATCTGTTTACACTGTGATCAGCTGTGATTGGACACGGTTGGTCTCATGGTAAAGAGCTCTGTGATTGGCTCTTTACCCCGATCTGTGATCAGCTGTGTCCAAAGGACAGGGTGATCACAGATCCATGTCGATGCACCCTGCAGGGGGCGCGTGGGAAGCGCGATCACAGGAGGACGTCCATAGACACCCTTCCGACCTAGTGAGCCCACACTGTAGCCATCTTTCAGCTATTCAGCTATAGCGCAGGCAAGAGGTGGTTAAAGTGGTTGTAAAAGCTGAAGGTTTTTTACCTTCATGCATTCTCTGCATGAAGGTAAAAAACCTTCTCTGTGCAGCTGCCCCCCCAGCCCACCCTTATATATATCTGAGCCCGATCTCGATGCAGCGATGTGCACGATAGCAGAGTCTCTCTCGGCTCTCACCCCCCTCATTGGTTCAGACACAGCAGCAGGAGCAATTAGCTTCCACTGCTGTCAGTCAGAGCCATTGCGGAGGGAGCAGGGGGTGAAGCAGAGCTGCGTCTTATGGATACACAGAGGCAGTTGAGGAGTGAGCACATACGAGTGCCCCCATAGCAAGTGGCTTGCTATGGTGGCACTCGGCATGGGGTTGAGCCAGGAGCACCAGTGAGTATGGGTGAGCATGTTTGTTATTAACAAAAAAAAAATAATGCCTTTACAATCACTTTAATTTATTTACACATTCTTAACAAGCAATAGAAGCACTTTAAAATGAATCATCACTGACCTCACTAGCTGCATTTAATGTGAAGTAATTCATTCTCAAAAGACATAACAAAGTCAGTCTATGGGCTCATTCGCATCATTTGCCCTGGAATGCGCCAAGCTGCATTGCCCAGCGCAGTCCTGACGCAAAGACAAGACAATTTGGTTGGTTTCCTATGGTGTCAGTTCACACCACTGTGTTGCATGCAAAACTTTTTTTTCAGTGCAACGTGCTGCAGCAGAGACCTGCATCCCAACACAGCTGTGTAAAAGAATTTAATGAAATGTCAACAGAGACATTTCCACAAAATTCTAACAAAAAAGAAAGCTTGCATTTAATCGGTGTCTTGCCCAGTGCACACCAGCGTCTGTGTATTCAGCGCAGCTGCTGGTGTAAATCAGCCCTAAAATAGCTTGGAAACATTTGCTGTGTTTATGTTAGAGGGTTGCCATGATCTGATAGAAACATCTGCTGTGTGTTTACATTAGAAGGCTCGCAGGCTGCTTTGATCTATTGCAATAAAAAGTAAGAGAGATTTAATGCCTGCGTTGTGAAATTTGAAGATGACGTTCTCCACATTGCCTATACATACAACACAAAGAGGGTTTAAAAACACTTTTATTGCTTATTCAGAATATGTAAATTTTTTAGTGTGCACAGTCTATGCAGTTTCTAGTTACAGATGAATGCTGGATTCTTGATGTAAAGCCTCAGCAGTTCTGCGATAAGGTGAAAAACCTTCTGTGCTGCGTAACCCCTCAAGACCCCGCCCCCTCCTTTTTCTTACCTCAGCCCAATCGGTTCAGCGTAGAGGACGAGCCCAGCAGCTCCAGCCGGTGTCTTGGGTCATTGGATAGATTAATAGCAGCAGGAGCCATTGGCTCCCGCTGCTGTCAATCAAATCCATTGACACAGGGGCGGGGTGAAGTCCTGCTGTATGTGTCAATGGACACGGCAGCGAGAGTGCGCCCACACGGGTGCCCCCCATGGAAAGCGCCTCTCTGTGGGGGCACTCGCCGAAGAGGAGGAGCCAGGAGTGCCACCGGAAGACCCCAGAAAAGGAGGATTGTGGCGCTCTGTGCAAAACTCTTGCACAGAGCAGGTTAGTATGACATGTTTGTTAGTTAAAAAAAAAAACCTTTGCAATCACTTTAAACACTAGCTTTAACTATTAGAACTGCCCAGGAATGGGCCTCCATAGTATAGGGGCACTAAATGGTGAGTCTTTTCCGGTCTTCCTAGTGTGGGGGTGCTGACTGGTGAGACTTTTTCAGGTCTTTCTAGGGTGGGGACACTGAATGGTGAGACTTTTCAGGTATTCCTAGGATGTGGGCGCTGAATGGTGAGACTTTTCAGGTCTTCCTAGTGTGGTGCCACTGAATGGCGAAGGCTTTTCAGGTCTTCATAGTGTGGAGGCACTGAATGGTAAGACTTTTCTGGTCTTTATAGTATAGGGACACTGAATGGTGAGACTCAGGTCTTCCTAGGGTGGGGGCACTGAATGGTGAGACTTTTCAGGTCTTCTTAGGGTGGGGGCACTGAATCGTGAGACTTTTTTAGGTCTTCATAGTATAGGGGCACTGAATGGTGAGATTTTTCATGACTTCCTAGTGCGGCGGCCCTAAATGGTGAGACTTTCAGGTCTTTCTAGTGTGGTGGCACTGAATAGTGAGATTTTTCAAGTACTCATAGGGTGGGGATACTGAATGGTGAGACTTTTCAGGCCTTCCTAGGGTGGGGGCACTGAATGGTGAGAATTTTCAGGTCTTCCTATTGTGGGAGCACTGAATGGCGAAGGCTTTTCAGGTCTTTCTAGTGTGGGGTAACTGAATGGTAATACTTTTCAGGCCTTCATAGTTTAGGGGCACTGAATGGTGAGACTCAGGTCTTCCTAAGGTGGGGACACTGAATGGTGAGACTTTGCAGGTATTCCTAGTGTGGAGGGACTGAATGGTGAGACTTTTCAGGTCTTCTTAGGGTGGGAGCACTAAATGGTGAGACTTTTTAGGTCTTCATAGTATAGAGGCACTGGATGGTGAGACTTTTCAGGTTTTCTTAGTGTGGCAGCCCTGAATAGTGAGACTTTCAGGTCTTCTTAGGGTGAGGTCACTGAATGGTGAGGATTTCAGGTCTTCCTAGTGTAGAGTCATTGAATGGTGAGACTTTTTAGATCTTACTTTTCCTCTAGTTGTTTTGTTTGTTCCCATCTGTCATCTCTTGTAATGCTCACATTTATTATTATAAAGATGCATGTAATACTTTTTCTGTTTTCTTCCTCAGTAAAACCAGTGACTCCCCAGTGCAGAGTACCCAAGTCTGTTCCAGTGGGAAAGTCTACCACTCTGTATTGCCAGGAGAATGAGGGTTACCCCAATTCTGTGTATCGATGGTATCGCAATAACGACGCACTGCCTGATGACTCGAAAACCAGCCCAAAATTTGTCAATTCCTCTTTTATCTCAAACACCAATACTGGAACCTTGGTGAGAATAGTGGTCATGTATGAATAAGTGGCATCCTGGTATAGTGGGGGGATATGCAGGGTAGGAAAAGAATCAGATAAGCGGGTATGATTATCTCACACTGTCTGATCTTGGCCTTTTGATATAATTAAGAAGAGCAAGGTCTTGTAAGGGTATATTATTTGTGAGGCAGCCAAATACATTTAATAATCAATTACCCTCTGCTCTTAGGTGTGTATTCTTCTTGAGCTGCGATGTACCTTCTATAACCCTTTGGGGAAATAATGCCAATATTACACATAAATTTGGTGTAGCATAATACATTCACTAAACTGATACAGCCAGTGCTAAGGCCAATATTGCGCCACAATCACTATGCCGTGCAAACAAAATTATAGATAATTCAATTCAGTCTGCAAAATCAAAGCAACAACTGGACAAAATGTTCTTCCAATTCCAGTAAGTATGAAAGTGCTGCTATTGTAAACAATAAATATCCTCACTCTAAACCTGGATACACACTATCCAATTTTCTGTAGATTTGTTCCTTCAGATTTACCAAAACCATATAATATGAGGTCAAACCTTAGGAGTTTCAATTTGTATGTAATCAGGCCGGCCCTTGCACTACATGGTTTTGGTAAATCTGAAGGAAATATGACAACAAAAGTTGGATAGTGTGTATGGGGTCTTAGAGTCGGTCCACACAGGGAAAATCTGACTTCAGGGGCGACCGTGGGTCGCTTCGCACAGCGCGACTTCAACGCAGCTTGCAGACGACTTCTGTAATAGAAGTCAATGCAAGTCGCTTGAAGTCGCCCCCAAAGTAATACAGGAACCTTTTTCTAAGTCGGATCGACTTAAATCGATCCTATTAGAACGGTTGCATTGCACTGCATGGAGCGTGACTTGTCAGGCAACTAGGTCGCCTGACAAGTCGCCCCTGTTTGAACCGGCTCTTAGTGCAAATAGTAAAGTGCTTTTCCACAAAAAAAAGTCTGTGAAAGTTTATTTCTTCCTTCATCCACAGCTGTGCTCCACATCAACCTCTCACATGGGCGAACAGATCAGGTACATCTGTCAGTTCTTTAGGCAGACCTGATTGAATCACTCATTTCACTCTATGTGTCCGTCGACACCCCCCGACATCCAATCCTGTCCACTAAAAACAGACGGATGGGGATCCATTCCCCATACGTCGATCGGATCAGATGGAAACGAACAGGCGGATGACGGGTCTGTGTCTGCTTTGCTTATGCAGGGTGGACACGGACAGAGCCCGCTGACCTCTATGGGCTGTTGGATGGAAACGGACCGCCTGTTCGTTTTCATCCGGTTGTCATCCAATCCGCCAGACATATGGGGAACGATTTTAGCATACAGGATTGGATGTCAGTGGGTGTCAACGGACACATTGCGGGCAATGGGTGGTCCACCTAAAAAACTGACAGACTGAGATGATCGGTCCACCCATGTGAAAGAGTCCTTACGGTTTATGTGGAGCACAGTTGTGGATGAAGGAAAAAATAAACCTTCACAGGCTTTCTTTTGGAAAAGTGCTTTATTTATTATTTGATTATTTGCACTAAGAGTGGGAACATTTATTGTTTACAATAGCAGCATTTTCATATTTACTGGAATTGGAAGAACATTTTGTCCAGTTGTTGTTTTGATTTTGCAGATTGAATTGATTTATCTATCGTTTTATTTGCGCAGCATAGTGATTGCACAATATTGGTCTTAGCACTGGCTTCATCAGTTTGTCATTGTCATGTATGTAACATTTTAGTATAGCGCTGCACCAAGTTTATATGCAATCTAGCCAAATATATTTTATGAACTGTTCTGATATTTTGAAAAGTCCATGGTATGGATGGGTTGTATGGTGTGAGTAGGTTGCGGTTTTGTATAGTGCATCCGGAAAGTATTCACACCGCTTCACTTTTTCCACATTTTGTTATGTTACAGCCTTATTCCAAACTGGATTAAATTCATTATTCTACTCAAAATTCTACAAACAATAGCCCATAATGACAACATGAAAAAAGTTTTATTAAAAATAAAAAATGAAAGAAAATGAGCTCAGGTGCATTCTGTTTCCATTGATCATCTTTGAGATATTTCTACACCTTGATTGGAGTCCACCTGTGGTAAATTCAGTTGATTGGAGATGATTTGGAAAGGCACACACCTGTCTATATAATGTCCCACAGTTATAAGTGCATGTCAGAGCACAAACCATCCATGAAGTCCAAGTAATTGTCTGTAGACCTCCGAGACAGGATTGTATTGAGGCACAGACCCGGGGAAGGGTACAGAAAATTTTTTGCAGCATTGAAGGTCCCAATGAGCACAGTGGCCTCCATCATCCGTAAATGGAAGAAGTTTGTAACCAGCAGGACTCTTTAGAGCGGGCCGTCCGACCAAACTGAGCGATCGAGGGAGGGCCTTAGTCAAGGAGGTGACCAAGAACCCTTTGGTCACTCTGATAGAGTTCCAATGTTTCTCTGTGGAGAGACGAGAACCTTCCAGAAGCACAACCCTCTCTGCAGCACTTCACCAATCAGGCCTGTGTGGTAGAGTGGCCAGACGGAAACCAAAAAGCACCCGAAGGTCTCTCAGACCATGAAAAACAAAATTCTCTGGTCTGATGAAACAAGGGTTAAACTCTTTGGCCTGAATGGCAAACGTCATGTCTGGAGGAAACCAGGCACCGCTCATCACCTGGCCAATACCATACCTACAGTGAAGCATCATGCTGTGGGATTGTTTTTCAGCGGCAGGAACTGGGAGACTTGTCAGGATTGAGGGAAAGATGAATGCAGCAATGTACAGAGACATCCTTCATGAAAACCTGCTGCAGAGCGCTCTGGACCTCAGACTGGGGTGAAGGTTCATCTTCCAACAGGACAACGACCCTAAGCACACAGCCAAGATAACAAAGAAGTGGCTACGGGACAACTCTGTGAATGTCCTTGAGTGGCCCAGACGATTGAATATCTCTGGGGAGATCTGAAAAAAGCTGTGCACAGATGCTCCCCATCCAACCTGATGGAGCTTGAGAGGTCCTACAAAGAAGAGTCGGAGAAACTGCCCAAAAATAGGTGTGCCAAGCTTGTAGCATCATACTCAAAAAGACTTGAGGCTGTAATTGGTGCCAAAGGTGTTTCAACAAAGTACTGAGCAAAGGCTGCGATACTTATGTACATGGGATTTTTTTTTGTTTTGTTTTTATATTTTCAATAAATTTGCAAAGATTTGAAACAAACTTCTTTGACCTTGTCATTATGGGGTATTGTTTGTAGAATTTTGAGGAACATAACGAATTGAATCAATTTTTGAATAAGGCTGTAACATAACGAATTGTGGAAAAAGCAAAGCACTGTGAATACTTTCCCGATGCACTGTATAGGGTCCCACTGGTCTAGGGGTAAGGCATGGATTTTGGAGTTAAACCTTAGTGTAATATATGGCAGAAATGCTGACGACAGTATTTTGTCAGTGGTTTAGAAGGTGTTTATGATCTAGGAATGAATCGGTATATCGATTAAGGGAAATGGCCTGATTTAGTAGCACAGGACGTCAACTAACACTTTCAATCATACATGATTCTTCACTCAATTTGCCCCGACAGCATTCAGGACTAATCAATTGCTGCTGATTTTCCCTGATGGGTTGCTTAAGAACCTGTGGGCCTCTTATCTCATTCCATCTCTCTGGATATTCTGCCGAAGTAGCTATTCTGTAATCCAGGCCATGAGGGGATTTCATCTTCACTTCTTTATGATTTGGTGTCTGCTTTCTAGAGAGTATGATCCTTTGACATTACACTAGAACAAACTTTATTCGCGTATTTATGAATACCAATATCCCGTTCTTGGTGATGGCCATTACCTGCCATGTCTTCCTTGTCAATGGACTTGAACATTCTGATTTTTTGTTTTATACAGGGGTGCCAGACTGTGGCCAGTGGGAGTAGGAAATGTCCAAACATCAGTGGAATTAGATGGTGCCCCAGGCTTGGTGGTCAATGGGAACAAAAAAAAAAAATGACATAGTGCCCCATCATTGGTATCAGTGGGAGCAATAGTGCCCCATCATTGGTATCAGTGGGAGCAATAGTGTCCCTTCATTGGTATCAGTGGGAGCAATAGTATCCCTTCATTGGTATCAGTGGGAGCAATAGTATCCCTTCATTGGTATCAGTGGGAGCAAAAGTGTCCCTTCATTGGTATCAGTGGGAGCAATAGTGTCCCTTCATTGGTATCAGTGGGAGCAATGGTGTCCCTTCATTGGTATCAGTGGGAGCAATGGTGTCCCTTCATTGGTATCAGTGGGAGCAATAATGTCCCTTCATTGGTATCAGTGGGAGCAATAGTGCCCCTTCATTGGTATCAGTGGGAGCAATAGCGCCCCTTCATTGGTATCAGTGGGAGCAATAGTGCCCCATCATTGGTATCAGTGGGAGCAATAGTGCCCCATCATTGGTATCAGTGGGAGCAATAGTGTCCCTTCATTGGTATCAGTGGGAGCAATAGTGTCCCTTCATTGGTGTCAGTGGAAGAAATTTTGCCCCACTGTTGGCACCAGTGGGAGGAATAATGCCCCATCATTGATATTAGTGGGAGGAATAATGCCCATCATTGGTGTCAGTTGAAGAAATTTTGTTAGGATCAGTGGGAGGAATAATGCCCCACTATTGGTATCAGTGGGAGGAACAGTTCCCCAAGGGCTGGTAACAGGCACACAAAGGGCTGCATCCAGCCCACGGCCTTAGTTTGGAGACCACTGAACTAGATTATGAGGCTGCATGGTGGAAACAGGAATGTTATCCATAATTTACAATTGTATCTTCCAACTATTGATTGAAATCCACTTACTTGTATGTGGCATATCGATTGATTGGGTTGTTCACTATAGTTTGATTATGCCTATTGGGAGAGCTTTATCAGAAAGTAAATCACTTTTATCGAAGTCACCATATGGCCACCATAAGGCCTGTAGATAAGCATAATCCAATTTCTGTGTCAGCAAGATTTTCTCTGAATTACTGTTTAGTATTTTTGTTTGGGGTATAGCTTCATTAGTTAAGTGCTTCACAAATCTCCAAGCTTTCTCCAAACTCCCAATCCAAGGGGAATTAAAGTGCTGGGCAGTTTTGCCTAATCTGCAGCACTGCTACCATTTTATAAGGAGTTTTGCATGCTATTCCTGGAGTCAAGATGATATTGATCGCGTTAACAAAGATCCCCATTTGTTTCTCTATTGCAAGTCTCCTAGAATATCCCACCCAAACTTGTGTACTAGTGAAGTGATGTGGTCATTGCTTACCTTTGTGCAGTAATATTCAAGCTCTAGCTGATATTTGTGGCTATATTGGTCTTTCTTCCTTTTCCAAGAAGTTCTGGAACACTTATCTCCAATATTGTTCATTTAATTGTCCCCCCCGTGACAGCATTCAGGGGTTCCTCTCCATCGCAGCCGCTGTTGCATTTAAAATTGGTTCAGCTTTGTAATCATTTACAGAGAACTGTGAAGAAATAAACTACAACTTCCAGCTGCCACTGCATCAAACAGACTTGTAGTTACCAGTGGACCATGAGTGTTGTAATTGGCGCACGCATCCATTGACCCTTCCTCCAGCACAGTACCTGAAAGCCTGTACAGAGGAAATGTCTCCTGAAGCCTGACTTTATACCCGCCATCCACTGCATTAAAATAATAAATGCACACCTTTTCCTGCAAAAAAATATGTGCATTTATTATTTTTAAAAGTGAAGTAAAGGATTTTTTTTTTCTGAATCATACTTACCTAGGTGGATGCTGCATCTGTCCCCCTTCGCTTCTACAGTGAGAACCGAGCGATCCAACACCGCTGATCACTCGGTTTTCAGAGCTCCCCAAGCAGAGAGCTGTAGACTGTCAGTCATCAGCTGTTTGCTCTGCCCCTCGTGCTCACTGGAGCGATGAGCTGTGGAGGGGCAGGGGCGGCCGTCTCAGGATCTTAGCGGCTCTCTGAGAGGGGTGTCAGTCCAGGCACCTGGCGGATCCAGACTCTATTGTCCTGATGACACAGAGCCTAGACTGACAGCAGTGACATCAGCAGAGAGCAGACTTCAGCCCGCTCTCTGCTAAAAACCGGTCACAGGAGTGCAAAACTAACTGCACTCCTGTGATCCATAGCAGCACAGCCAAGCGAGCTTTGGCTGGACTTCTCTTTTAAAGTTGAAAAAGGTCTTTTAATGCAAGATTTATGTAGGTTTACTAAGCCTATAGCTACAATAAATACATCATAGGATAAATGTGATGTTTTCATTGCTGACCACCTTCCGAAAATACTATTTTTCTTATTTATATACCTACCTAACAGTGTTCAGCCAGTCACAAACCTTATATCTGCGTAACAAAGGTTAATATTAGTAAAACATACAACATAACAATCAACTGATCCAGACATACAAAGATATTTAAAATATTGACTCACAGAAATGTAAAAGAGGCGGTCCATTTACTGTGCCCATTTTTTTTACATTTTTCCTTTTTTCAACCTCTTTGTTAGAATATAGATCTATGTTTATCCCAAGAATGTTTATCCCAAGAATTCATTTCTGTAATGACTCACTACCTCTGCTGGAATTCTGTTCCAAGCATCAACTATTCTTTTGGTAAAATGGTCATTTCTAAGGATAGCTTTAAACTTTCCGACTGCTAGTTTGAGGTCAAGTTCCCGTGTTCTTAATTTTGGCTTCCTAACTGCCATCTTACACCTTAGGCCTCATACACACGGACGTGTTTTTTAGCAGCTCTCCATGTTATTCAATGGCCCCATAAAAACGCAGATGTGTTTGAGCTGTAGATGGCATTGGCGTTATTAAGCTGTAAATCGAACGCAGGACCCACGCATTCCGAGGCTGTAGCGTTTTGGCGTTTTTGACGCTGAGGCGGCAAAACACTCACTAACGCGCATTGACGCCGTAGCGACGTTAACCGTCGTTTTTAGCGCCGGGTTTACAGGTTAAAAAATAGCAGAGGAATATTTTTTTTTTAAAAAACGCCTATTGACGTTGACGGTCATTAACGCTGATGCAAAACCCCGTTTCTCCTACGTTCACTGACAGACGCAGCTCTTCATGACTTTGTGGGTTTTATGTTCGTCCTACCAGGAGTTAACTAGGCAGGGAAAAGAAATCAGCTGGCCCCTCCCCTGGGGGCCGTCCTCTTTTCCTACATTAAAACCCCCCTCACAGGGTAGCTCTCCAGTTTCAATGCCTAGTTCGCAAGGAGTTGACCTGGCTTCCCTATAGGGAACTGCGGTCCTATTGTGACCATTTTCTTTTTTTTTTCTTTTTTCTGCAATCAAGATGATCTGCTATCAAGAAGCCGGTCGGGGCATCGAGAGTCTTGGTGCTCTGTACTTTCCCCGACCTGGCCAACATGATGCGAAGCCGGCCCCAACACAGGGACCCTCCGCATCTTACCCGTTCCGTGCGGGTGGCCCGGGGCGTGATCCCCCATATTGGTCCCCTTCCCGATTCGTTAGGCAGGCTGACCCTGGGCCTGCAGCATACCCCCCGCCGAGGGTGGAAAGTCTGCATCCGGGTGGCTACCGTGGCGTCGGACTGGTAAGTGACCACCCTGCCTTCCTCCCCACATGGGGAGTGAAGAGGGCCCGACGTCCAAAAATGCAATTTTTTTCACTGCTCCTGTAGCTGTTCAGGGTAGCCACCGGTGGGAATCAGCCTCTCATCTTGCCCCCTGCCACCCCCCGCCCCCACCCCCCTCCCCAGCGCTGTACCTTCGTTCAGCCTTCTCGTCCAGCATCGCCATGCGGTCTTTCGGCCGCCATTTTGCCGTAGCCGCGGACATTTTCAGTCTATGGGGCTTTCCCTCTAGCGTTCGGAGCGGCCATATTCGGTACTGCACGTTGCCTGAGCGGTGTGTTTCACCCTCTAGTGCTTCCTGGCGGCCATCTTCACTGCATGCTCTGCATTCTACACGTGGCTGCAGCTTCTCTTCTCACTGAAAACGGCAGCTGACAGAGGCAGTTCTTCTGAGCGATCGGCGCTATCAGGCAGCAAAAACAGCAAGTATAGCTGGGCTCCCTCTGGGCTGGTGGCGGTGGGGTGCTGTCCTCTGGATCCTGTGGGTGTGTGGCTGTGTGCGGGGCGTCCCTTCCTTCCTTCCATCCATCCATCCATCCCTGTAATGGCTGATCTCCCTGCTGAACCTACTGAGGTGGCTTCAGCAGCCACGCAGTCTGACCAAGGGGCTTTTCTCTCCCAGCTGCGGGATGTCCTTGCTGAGTTTCTTCCTCGTGGGGGCGCCGCTCCGCGGGCCCCCAGGAAGGGCCCCCCCTCCCCCGTTATCCTCGGGGGAAGATTCTGAGCCGGAGGTGGCTTTAGGGGTCTTTGGGGCCCCCGGGGGATCTGTCTGATGAGGAAACGGGTGGTGACATGGGGACTGAGGACCAAGAGCCTGTGACTGACCAGGACAATGTGCTGGTAGCCACCATTATCGCTGGCATTCGCACCAAGTTACAGTTGGATCAAACAGGCGAATCGCGGAGTCTTTTTGCACGTCAGTCACTCCCCCTTGCCGCACCAACAACGGTAAGTGCCATATCCTTTACCAGTTTTTTAAGTAACATTCCTATCCTGAACCCCCGGAACCCCCCGGATCTTCTGGGCGTGTGTATCCGTCGGGCGCTAAGCGGACAAACTAGGTTGACATTGAACCACGCTTACGGTCGCTATTACCACCGATGGTCGTGTAACAGGACCAGTCAGTGTCCGAGAACCAGGAGTCAGGGGTA
>BLSH010299375.1:151515-170170 GCA_018402905.1 Glandirana rugosa | reverse complement strand
CCCCCCCCCCCCCCCCCATACATAAAAGGGTAAAAGGTACAAAGTATGCCAGGGTACTTCCTTTAAGACAAAAAAAGTAGAATAGTATCTAAGGACCCAACATCAATAAAAAAATAAAAATAAAAAAAAAACACAAGAAATCCAAAAAACAATGAATCCAGTGATGTAGATCCCTCCGACATGCCGAAGAAGAAAAAAAAAGGCGCTGACCACAAACACTCTGCACTCCCAACAGGTCCTCGTCACAAATTATATTTCCCAAGCTGGCAACTGAATGTAAAATAAAGGGCCCCTAGGTGACGTTATTGACTATATTTCACCTGTGTCCTAGCAACCAGTGAGACTGTGTGGCCACCTGTGTCCTAGCAACCAGTGAGACTGTGTGGCCACCTGTGTCCTAGCAACCAGTGAGACTGTGTGGCCACCTGTGTCCTAGCAACCAGTGAGACTGTGTAGCTACCTGTGTCCTAGCAACCAGTGACACTGTGTGGCCACCTGTGTCCTAGCAACCAGTGACACTGTGTGGCCACCTGTGTCCTAGCAGCCAGTGACACTGTGTGGCCACCTGTGTCCTAGCAACCAGTGACACTGTGTGGCCACCTGTGTCCTAGCAACCAGTGAGACTGTGTGGCCACCTGTGTCCTAGCAACCAGTGACACTGTGTGGCCACCTGTGTCCTAGCAACCAGTGACACTGTGTGGCCACCTGTGTCCTAGCAACCAGTGACACTGTGTGGCCACCTGTGTCCTAGCAACCAGTGAGACTGTGTGGCCACCTGTGTCCTAGCAACCAGTGAGACTGTGTGGCCACCTGTGTCCTAGCAACCAGTGAGACTGTGTAGCCACCTGTGTCCTAGCAACCAGTACAGTGGCATGGAAGTTGACATTTAGTCACAGTAGGGGCACTGCCAATAAATTAAATTAGTTCTGGCTGCAGAAGAGGTTTCGTGGGTGGGCGAACAAAATGGATGAACTGGCCGATATTTCAACCTTGTAAAACATAAGTCCGGCTTATCTGTGTGCGGACTCCGCTTTGCTCAGCAGGGATCGATCCGCCGTTCCCCGCTGAGCAGGTGGATGACGCTCACTGATGGACCTCTCAAAGCCCCGCTCTCCTCTATGGAGATCGGATAAAAAAACGGAGCTTCTGTCCGTTTCATCCGATCCTCCAGACAGGTGGAAAATAGGGTTTCCATCCATCTGGATTTCAGGGTCGGATATGATATCGGTGGAGGTCAGTGGGCACGTCGCCGCTGACATCCGCCGCTCCATAGGGCTGAATGGAGCGCCCAATCAGGTTCATCTGAAAAACTGACAGGCAACCTGATCCGGACGCCCGGGTGAAAAGGGCTTTCAAAAAGTTCAAACAGAAGACCAGGCCTTACAGATATCAGACACAAAAGGCTGAGGATATGAAGCCCAAGAAGCTCTTACCAATGGAGAGGGCTTTACCAGGAAAAGGAGTCACACAACTCATAAGCCTGCAAATTAATCCGTCCAATCCCCTTAGAAATAGTGGACCTGAAACATGGAAAACCTCTTTTTTTAGGACCTTCTTACATAAACAGGGAACAAAAAAATAAAAGCAATGGCCAATAGGAACACCCCAGCCATCCCCACTACGGGGAGAGATCTACTCAAGGTGAACTAGTGATAGATAAAAAGGGAGGGAAATGCAATCTCTGTGCCGATTAGGTGGCACTGATAGGCGGCACTAATGGGCACTGATAGGCAGCACTGGTGGGCACTGATTATTTACCTGTACAGGTCTCCCCTGCAAGGAGATGCCGCTGATCGGCTCTCCTCACCACACACAGTCAATGTAAGCCGGGTAGAGCTGATAAACAGCTCTTCCTTGTTTGCATGTGGCCGGCTGTGATTGGACAAAGCCGATCACATGGGTAAAGAGCCGCTTCATCAACTCTTTACTGAGATCAGGATCGCGCTGTGTCATAGGAAACATACAGGCCCCAATCATCGCGCACCCCCGGGAGCATGAGAGCAGTGGTTCTGAGCACCATCATATGACATCATCCCAGAACGAGAGTGGTTAAACATGCAGGCGTATACAATATCTCACAAAAGTAAGTACACCCCTCAGATTTTTGTAAATATTTTATTCTATCTTTTCATGTGACAACACTGAAGAGCTGACACTTTGCTACAATGTAAAGTAGTGAGTGTACAGCTTGTATAACAGTGTAAATTTACTGTCCCCTCAAAATAACTCAACACACAGCCATTAAGGTCTAAACCGCTGGCAACAAGCGAAAATGTCCAAATTGGGTCCAAAGTGTCAATATTTTGTGTGGCCACCATTATTTTCCAGCACTGCCTTAACCCCCTGGGCATGGAGTTCACCAGAGCTTCACAGGTTGGCACTGGAGTCCTCTTCCCCTCCTCCATGATGACATCACAGAGCTGGTGGATGTTAGAGACCTTGCGCTCCTCCACCTTCCATTTGAGGAGCCCCACAGATGCTCAATAGGGTTTAGGTCTGGAGATGCTTGGCCAGTCCATCACCTTTACCCTCAGCTTCTTTAGCAAGACAGTGGTCGTCTTGGAGGTGTGTTTGGGGTCGTTATGTTGGAATACTGCCCTGCGGCCCAGTCTCTGAAGGGAGGGGATCATGCTCTGCTTCAGTAGGTCACAGTACATGTTGGCATTCATGGTTACCTCAATAATCTGTAGCTCCCCAGTGCCGGCAGCACTCATGCAGCCCCAGACCATGACACTCCCACCACCATGCTTGACTGTAGGCAAGACACACTTGTCTTTGTACTCCTCACCTGGTTGCCGCCACACACGCTTGGCACCATGTGAACCAAATAAATTTATCTTGGACTCATCAGACCACAGGACATGGTTCCAGTAATCCATGTCCTTAGTCTGCTTGTCTTCAGCAAACTGTTTGAGGGCTTTCTTGTCCATCATCTTTAGAAGAGGCTTCCTTCTGGGATGACAGCCATGTAGACCAATTTGATGCAGTGTGCGGCGTATGGTCTGAGCACTGACAGGCTGACCCCCCACCCCTTCAAACTCTGCAGCAATGCTGGCAGCACTCATACGTCTATTTCCCAAAGACAACCTCTGGATATGACACTGAGCATGGCACTCAACTTCTTTGGTCGACCATGGTGAGGCGCTGTTCTGAGTGGAATCTGTCCTGTTACACCGCTGTATGGTCTTGGCCACCATGCTGCAGCTCAGTTTCAGGGTCTTGGCAATCTTCTTATAGCCTAGGGGCCATCTTTATGTAGAGCAACAATTCTTTTTTTCAGATTCTCAGAGAGTTATTTGCCATGAGGTGCCATGTTGAACTTCCAGTAACCAGTATGAGAGAGTGAGAGCGATAACACCAAATTTAGCACACCTGCTCCCCATTCACACCTGAGACCTTGTAACACTAACCAGTCACATGACACCGGGGAGGGAAAATGGCTAATTGGACCCAATTTGGTCACTTTCACTTAGGGGTGCACTCACTTTTGTTGCCAGTGGTTTAGTCATTAATGGCTGTGTGTTGAGTTATTTTGAGGGGACAGCAAATTTACACTGTTATACAAGCTGTACACTCACTACTTTACATTGTAGCAAAAAGAGTCATTTCTTCAGTGTTGTCACATGAAAAGATAGAATAAAATATTTACAAAAATGTGAGGGGTGTACTTACTTTTGTGAGATACTGTATATCTGTAGCACTACCCCCCTAGGAGCTGCTTCAGTATATTTGGTTCCGTACTCTGCCTCAACCCTATGAACGCCTAATAGGCAGTATCAGGGCAAACACAGCAGTAGAAAGAGCACAGACGGTGGTAGATCATAAGGTAGGTTTTTATACACCTCACAAAGAGCAGTGATCTCTTAAAAGTCAGGGCCCATAGTCAATGGGTAAGAAGCTAGCATTCATTCCCCCTCCAAAAGCCTCTTTCCTGGGTCGATCACAGCTGCCATGTAAAATTAGCTTTTGGTTGGGCTGTAGGCACCCAAGACTGATTGCATCGTTTGTATTTGAGCTTTCCCTAAGTTCAGTTGTGCGTTTCCCACTGTCGCCAGTAGGTGTCACTGATATGAGATTTCACAGACAGGCCGAGGTATGAATATTTATATTTCCTTCAGCCAACCCAGTTGGGGGTTCTTGGCTACTGGTGCACGCTGGGGAAGGATATATATTTGGGGTAGCCCATGTGCTGGCAGGCTGAGGCGCTGCTGAAGGGGGCTCTGTATTAAGGCCAAGCTTATTCGGGGGGGTCTACATGTGCTGAAGTGGTCCTGAGGCTGTGGAGGAAGCAAAGCCATGGTGAGAAGATCCAGGGGAGGACCCTTGCTGGAGAGAGCCATAATGAAGGCTTCTCTGAGAAGGGCATGGAGACTTGCTTGGAGGATGCACCAGAATCTGAAGACGCGGTTGCCATGTTGTCGGCTCGGCTTAAAAGGTTCCGACACTGTGAAGCTGTACTTTGTTCTGCATCTAAGGCAGTGGTTCTCAACTCCTGTCCTTGGGACCCACTAACAGGCCAGGTTTGCAGGATAACTGAAATGCATCACAGGTGATATAATTTGCTGCTCAGTGATTGCAGTACTCTAGTCTGCATCTCCCTAAGGTAATACTTAAAATCTGGCCTGTTGGTGGGTCCCGAGGACTGGAGTTGAGAACCACTGATCTAAGGGGTCTGTAAGTGATCTGCAGTGGTACCCGAGACCCTTTCAGCCATCTCATGCAGCAGGTGCAAAGTCACGAGCATAGAAGCCCAGGACATGCAAGGGACTAGAATGTGCATGCAAAATGCGCATACATGCAGGCACATGGGCGTTCACACGCATCCGCAAATTCTGCCGCCCAGCAGCCTAAACTGAGAGTCTGCCTGGCTTCAGTGCTGGATTGTCTTCAGCTTTGGTTCCTCTGTTCCCGATTCTAATCCATGCCTGCTAACCTTGTTTCTGACCCCGGTTTCGTCTGCCACCTCTCTTGGCTCACCCCTGCCTGTTATATCTGCTCGCTTAGGTTACCGACCTCGGCTTGGATTTAGGACTAAAGCCTCGTACACGTGGTGCGACGGCCGTACGACCGGACGTCCAAAATCATATGTTGGCTGTTGTGTCTCAGGCACTAAGCGATCGTACGACCAAGCCGAACGTAGTGAGGTGTTACGAGCGTATAAGGAGGAAGTTCAGGTGAAGGATTTGTGAATTAGGAACGCAGGATTACACGAAAGGACACTTCCAGGCGTTCCTGACTACTGAGCATGCGTATTTTGCGGGTACAAATTGTTGGACCAACTTCTCTGTACATGCGATGCAACAGTCGTGCGACCACTTGCTGTACAGTTTCCTAGTCTGCTCATCCAACTTATGTTGTACGACCGTCGCACGTCGGCTGGTCTAAACGGTCGGACAATCGTACAACAAGCTGTCGTACAACCGTCGCACTGTGTGTACGAGGCTTAAAGCGATGTCCCACCCAAAAATGGAACTTCCGCTTTAAGCACTCCTCGCCACCTTACATGCCACATTTGGCATGTCATTCTTTTTTGGGGGGGGGGGGGTGTGTCCCCAGGTTTCAGAGGGACTTCCTGTCCCTCTTGCACCTTCCGCCTCGGGGCCGCCTAGGCGACTTCTCTCCTCCTAGGCGGCCCCTCCCTCCTGGCAATCTTCTGGGATACGTCACAGGTCCCAGAAGATTGCCTGGCCACTAGGAATGCGCAGTGCGACTCGCACATGCGCAGTGGGTGCCCAGCCATGAAGCCGGGTGCCCACACTAGGAATGGCGGGGCCGTCGGGAGGAGGGGGGAGACGAGCGAGGCTTCGGGAGCAGCCACTGCTGGACCGGGAGACAGGTCAGTTACTGTTTATTAAAAGTCAGCAGCTACACTTTTAATAAACAAAAAAAGTGTGGAACTTCCGCTTTAAGTCTCTGCGTCCTGATTTGGTAGCATGTTACTGACTTCCGCCTGTTCCTGACCTTGAACCTGTCTGCCCGGCTCCCGCTGAGCAAGGCTTCTGACCACACATGACCATTGGAAGGACTCCTGTGTCTCCAAACTACAGCTTCCTGGCACCTGCACCCTTCCACTGCCCTAGCAGTCCCTGTGCCCACTATCAGGGGTGCTTGGACGGGAATTGTAAAAGGAGGCCACCCTCACCTCAGGCTCCACACTCAGGTACATGGCAGACCCCTAACCCTCTCTCCTTCTACCCCCATTTTCAGGTCAATATTAGAACTTTGAAAAGAGCAAGAGAGACTGGCGCCAAATTTCTGATCAAAACTCTTGATTATAGCCATGGACTCAGCCCTGGGGTAAATGCCAGTTTGTGCCCTGCCTCTGGAGGTCTTACAATAGGTAGTAGAGAAGGAACTACAGAACTATATACAGGTTTAGGTTTGTATTGTGATGAGGACATCATATTATTCCAAAATTAGCTGGTATGGTAAAGCGCCTATTACAAGGTTCTGCAGGAGGATCTCATCTTCGGTCTCAGAACATTGGGCTGCATTTCTAGCGCAGGGCGGGAGATAATCAGACGCACCGTCTTTTAGCCCCCCGTGATATCGACATTGTGAGGGTTTGGCTGCCCTTTGAGGTGAACACATGGCACAGGATGAGGTGTGCATCTAAGTGGATTTATAGGGTTATTAAACCCTATAATTTACAGTAACTTCCCCCAGTACTTACCCTGTGTTCTCCTACTTCAAAACTGGGCCAAGTATGGCATTTCTCAAATACATGTAAAATTTTAGTGCACACAAACATGGAAAGTGGAACCTCGGATTACGAGCATAATTTGTTCCAGAAGAATGCTTGTTATCCAAAGCGCTCGTATATCAAAAGCAAGTTTCCCCATAGGAAATAATGGAAACCCAGATGATGCCAAGTGCCGCACGGAACGAGGCCCGATATAGGCGCCAACGCCCATCCCCCGCCAACGTCACTGTCACGTACCTAGTGGTGGAGTCTGACTTATGCAGTGGGCAGCCTTTCTTACGACCCCGATTCCTGAAACCTGGTAGTGTGGACAGGGAGCTCGGGAGTGCAGGGAGGCACGAGGGTCAGACTGGGTCGCAGGTGGTGGTGTGCTGGTCCTTGAGGTGCTCATGCAAGCTGAAGCGTGGTGGTGCAGACCGGGTCAGTAACAGGCTGGCGGAGCAGTACAGATGGGTCAGGATGAAGAGTAGTCGGGTGCAAGCAGAGTTCGTTAACTGGCGGGCAGCAAGGTACAAGAGAGCAGGCAGAAGAGTGGTCGTTGAAGCCGGGGTCGGTGCAGTCGGAGATCAATAGCAGAGTCAAGGCAAGCTGGGTCACAGGAACAAACAATCAGGATCACAGGTTTCTACAGAAACACACAAACGCTGTAGAACGGACAGCACTTGCTCACAGGAAGCACACTGTTTAAATAGAGCTGCCCGGCACCGCCTCCTCCGGGAGCTCGAGGAAACAAACAAATGCAAACACGTCCTCAGCACAATCTTTTTTATACAGTCATGCACGCGGGAGCAAAGGGAGTGGGAGGAGACACCACGCCCCCGGGGCAGTAACTGCTTCCATAGCGCCCGCGAGTGTGTGTACCCAAACGGCATTAGGCACATGAGGATGCCGTGCACCAGGCCGAGTGGCATGACGACGATGCTAAGTGAGGCAGACCCCACCCACCCCTAATGGAATGTGGGGGTGGGGTAAACCCTCGGTGTGCGTCACAGCTCCCTACCCGATGACTGCAGGCATGCCATCTGCCCGGCACCACCAGACAGGGTCACAGAGCTGGAAAAATTGCACAAGTCGGCTAGTAAAAAATGTGTGGTATTGATAGCCATGATATGAATTATAAATGGATAAATAAGGAATACTAGTTGTGACGATAGATATTCTACAATACGTGTGTCCATCCCTATTATCATGCTAAAAGAGGGGAGGGGAAAATTGGGACTTTTAGGAAGCCATGACTTGGTGGGATCACACATTTCCATCCCTGTACTTGGTAAAGTAATAAGAAATGGGATATTGGTAACATTTCACCAGCCTCACCACCCTGGCACTTCCCCCTTTCCACCCTAATCCACGTCTTGGTCTGCTCACCCTTCCCTCCCCCACTCCTCCCCGCTCTCTCCACTCTTCCATGTTCACTCCATTTCTTGGCACACACACCCCCCGGTCACCTCATACCTCCCTTCCACCTATTCCTTCATCCCTCTGTTCAGCCTTACACTATCCACCCACACTAACTCCTCATCCATCATCACTCACTAGGTATCCCCACTGGTGATGTAGTGCTAGCGCCTGGTCTGGGGCTGCCATCACACCCCCGCCTCAGCTCCTATGCCTGATGCCCTCGGGCTTCCTGCCTGTCCCACCGTGCCCCATCGTCATGTGGATACAGCAAGTTGAACTTTTTTGGGGAGCATTTTTAATATTCCTTGCCCCCCCTTATGTTCTCTATAAATAGATAAATGTTCAACTAATTTAGATTTTTGACGAGCCTGCTCCTGAGGAGTGACAAGATGGTCATGAAACGCGTCAAGCCACCAGCTGCCGCAAAATATTGCAATTTATTGACCCTATATACTAGTTATACCCTTCTGGGGATTTTTAAGGCCGTGGACCATGCAGAATCTCTTATCTATGGACACGAATTCTATTCTCACCAACATGATGGATTGGGGAATGTTACACTACGTTAAGTTGTACCCACTGATTATTATACTGTATAATCAATTTACTACTAACCATCTTTGAAATTATTTTCTGTACTGTATTATCCATGTGTACTTTATAATTAAATACCCTTACCAAGATCCATCAACTACCTCACTCTCAATATATGTGCCATTTAAAGTCCCAATATCCCATTTCTTATTACTTTACCAAGTACAGGGATGGAAGCGTGTGATCCTACCAAGTCATGGCTTCCTAAAAGTCCCAATTTTCCCCTCCCCTCTTAGTTAGCAGTGGGCAGTATGTACCGGAGAGGAGTGTGGATGGTATGACAGTGGGCAGTATGTAGAGGAGTGTGGAGGGTATGACAGTGGGCAGTATGTACAGGAGAGGAGTGTGGAGGGTATGACAGTGGGCGGTATGTACAGGAGAGGAGTGTGGAGGATATGACAGTGGGCAGTATGTACAAGAGAGGAGTGTGGAGGGTATGACAGTGGGCAGTATGTACAGGAAAGGAGTGTGGAGGGTAGGACAGTGGGCAGTATGTACAGGAGAGGAGTGTGGAGGGTATGACAGTGGGCAGTATGTACAAGAGAGGAGTGTGGAGGGTATGACAGTGGGCAGTATGTACAGGAAAGGAGTGTGGAGGGTAGGACAGTGGGCAGTATGTACAGGAGAGCAGTGTGGAGGGTATGACAGTGGGTAGTATGTACAGGAGAGCAGTGTGGAGGGTATAACAGTGGGCGGTATGTACAGAAGAGGAGTGTGGAGGGTATGACAATGGGCAGAATGTACAGGAGAGGAGTGTGGAGGGTATGACAGTGGGCAGTATGTACAGGAGAGGAGTGTGGGGGGTATGACAGTGGGCAGTATGTACAGGAGAGGAGAGTGGAGGGTATGACAGTGGGCGGTATCTACAGGAGAGGGGTGTGGAGGGTATGACAGTGGGCAGTATGTAGAAGAGAGGAGTGTGGATGGTATGACAATGGGCAGTATGTACAGGAGAGGAGTGTATCACAGTGGGCAGTATGTACAGGAGAGGAACATCATACACTCTTTCTCCTCTGTCTTCTCAACCCAAAAAGGTAGTAGAATCACAAGTGAAGCCAAACAATGGACTTGGGAGGAGGATGCTCAGGAAGGGTCTATGCGCCACCATAAACTGACATTCTTATAGTGGAAGGATCCAGCGGGTTTTCCTGGTGTTTCTCTCCTTTTTCTGTCTCAGACACATCAGAAGAACATGATGGGAGAGGAGCCAGAACGTCCTTACTAGGAGGGAATATCGGAGCCATTATGAGGCCCATTTAATGTTCGGCAATGAAGAGGAAACCAACACTGAGAAGCAGATTCTACGATAATATATTTATGGTCGTGGCCCTACGACCGAGATGTATATGGATCATATAAAACAAGACTTACAACAGAACATAGACCTGAGGTGCGCCTTGGTGGTTTGGCCGGTATGCCATGAAAAGGGGGCATACCCAAGATAAGTAATGGGTGATTGTGGAGAGAAAAGTGCTGAAAAGTGCCCTGAAAAAGGGGAATGGGACTGAGGGTATCGTGCACCTCCCATAAGTTCAGGCAACCATACTGGCCTTCTTATTTATGGTCGTGGCCCTACAACCAAGACGTATATGGATCACATGAACATGAGACAAGACTTACAACATAACATAGACCTGAGGTGTGCCTTGGTGGTCTGGTCGGTATGCCAAGAAAAGGGGGCAAAAATCTCCGGGTAGGCAAGTAGTGGTAAAGGCTTGTACCATCTGGAATGTATCTAGCAAAGCGGACAGATTTCCATCCGCCTAATTCCTTGATCACATGGTTTGGTACTCCGAGCTGAGATGCGGATGAGGCTGCTCCGTCTCCAAAGGAATGTCTGGAGTACTGACCGGGGTCAAGGCCCAAGTTGACCAGTAGGATCCTGATATGTCTAATAGTTGGCTGCCACTCAGGGGCTGGTCGCAAAAGGCAACAAAAACGCTAGAGTCTGAATGGGCAGACAAGCCAGTAGCTGGTTGAGTACCTTTACTGGGCACCAGGAGTTGTTGGGTCTGAAAGAGGTTGATGTCGACCCCAGATCTGGATTGTTGAGTTTTGGAGACCACAATGGTGAACGTAATGGTTTAGAAGTAAATCAGGTGGTGTATGTATAGTATGTATAGTGTGTATAGTATCTGGCTGCTGGTGCCACCAAAGGTGAACTTGCTAGGCCGCAGAAGGCTGTAGAATGCCAGGTAGATGGCTGCTTGGATGACCAGGCTGAACCCCGAACGGGGAACGTGCAAGGATTTTAGACATGTCCCTAAAGATGGCACTGGTGACAGGCAAGTGTTTGCCATTAGCTATGGGGTGATGCTTCTGGATGCCATGTAGTAGGGATCTGACTGTGTGGGCCAAAAACAGAGACAGCTTTCCGGGGTCCTGGAAGGACAGAAAATGCTGGATACTGGCTATAGCCTGATAGGGTTATGAGAAAGAGCCAGCTGCGCGTGGCAGTGAGATATGAAGGATCGGACATGCTTAATGTCACCTGTGGTTGCTCCGGGGCATGAGGCTAGAAACTTGCAACAGGTGTTCCAAGCAGTGCGACAGGCCTTCAGTGTGTTGCAGGACAATGAGTGGTTAACAAACTGGGTTGCATCGAGAAGGTGAGGTTTTAATCCATCATCAGCTGTGACCAAGGTGGGATAGGAGTAGTTGTTTGGTCGGTTCCAGGTTTCTGCTGAAAGAATGAAAGGACATTGAAGCGGGACAGTGCGTCTGCTGCGACGTTGCACCAGCCTGCATAGGAAAGACCCGAAGGGGAGCGACTTGGACCTATCTTTGTTTATAATTTCAGCCATAGCCTGGTTGTCTGAGATGAAGACCACCGTTTGTCTTGTCTAGGTATGACACCAGACCTGAGCTGCTGCCACAATGGGATGGAGTTAAAAGGGGGAATGGAAAAACGGGGATGCAAAGCTTTTCTGGTGGCCATGGCCCTGAGAACCAGTGATGGCCAAAAATTACCGCAAAACCTGTGGAGGCTGCGGCATCCGTAACTACCTAAGGTAATAAAGCTGACGCTAAGGGAATAAGCATGGATAAGATCTCTCTAGTTTGCAAGGAGTTTGTCCCACATTGTCAAATCCGTTATGCTGCTGGGTTCAGCCTGAGAACTTGATCAAGGTCTTGTACCTAAGAGAGGAAAACCGGGAGGTGTGCAATGAAGGAGCACCCCTGAGGGATAACCCTCATAGCAAAATTAAGCATCTCTAATAGAGATCATGGCTGTCTTTTATTATGTTCTGCGAGAGGGTAAAGACATGACTGACTAACCTGATTCAGGCCAATTAGTCGGGAAGTAAGCTAGCCTGCAAGGAGAAGTGTCAAGAGTGGTGCCTATGAAGGAGATGGACTGTCCCGGGCCTTCCACTTCACGTCCTGCTATGGGCTCGTAGAGATTAAAAACATGTTAATTGGGGGTCGTAGCCATAGGATAGTCTTTATTTCTTTAATTTTTTTTTTTTTTTTCCTCTACGGAAAAAAGATAGACAAGAAAACTTGAGTGGCCAGGTAGACTGCCACTGGAGACTATGGGGTTGATTTACTAAAGCTTGAAAGTGCAAAATTTGGTGCAGCTCCACACAGAAACCAATCAGCTTCAAGGTTTTATTGTCAAAGCTTGATTGAACGAGCTGAGGCTAGAAGCTGATTGGCTAGCATGCATAGCTGCACGGTTTTTTGCAATCTCCAGCTTTAGTAAATCAACCCCTATGAGTAGCCATTGAGCTTGTAGCCAAAACCACGAGGGTGGGGGCATGTTGCGGAAGCTCGTGGTGCTTGTGAATGAGTAATGAGTGGAATGAGAGGTGACAGTGAGCTTGTGGCAGGGACCTCGCGGGGGAGGCTGTGCTGCGGAGCTTGTGGATGTGCAATGAGAGGTGACAGTGAGCTTGTGGCAGGACACTCGTAGAGGACGATGCGGTGTGGGGCTCGTGGTGCCTGTGGATGTGTAATGAGAGGCGACAGTGAGCTTGTGGCAGGGCTCTCGTGGGGGAGGATGCAGTGCGGTGCCTGTGGATGTGCAATGAGAGGAGATAGTGAACATGTGGCAGGGCACTCGTAGGGGAGGATGCAGTGCGGGGCTCGTGGTGCCTGTGGATGTGTAATGAGAGGAGATAGTGAACATGTGGCAGGGCACTCGTAGGGGAGGATGCAGTGCGGGGCTCGTGGTGCCTGTGGATGTGTAATGAGAGGAGATAGTGAACATGTGGCAGGGCACTCGTAGGGGAGGATGCAGTGCGGGGCTCGTGGTGCCTGTGGATGTGTAATGAGAGGCGACAGTGAGCTTGTGGCAGGGCTCTCCTGGGGGAGGATGCAGTGCGGTGCCTGTGGATGTGTAATGAGAGGTGATAGTGAACTTGTGGCAGGGCACTCACGAGGTAGGATGTGTGAGGAATGAATGTGATACGAATCGGTTAGGTAAACGGCATGAGCCGATATGAATCGGTAGGTGGGGAAAATGATACAAACAGAGTATCTTTACATGAACCAATATGGAGGGTAATCGCCATGAGCCAATGCAAAATCGGTTGCAAGGTATGGCGTGAACCAAAGTGAATCGGTAGGTAGGGAAATGGTACGAACAGAGTAAATGACATAAGCAGATTCGAATCGATGGTATGTAATGCATTCGATACAAACTGTTGTGCTGCCGTCATGACTAGGCTTGAATCGGACTGCAGTAAGTATGCAATGGTTTTGATATGAATCGGTTGTAGGGTGAATGACATGGCTGAAGCAAATTGGTTAAGGAGTGCATAAAATGAATCCGATACGAATTAGCTACAGAGTAATGCAATGAATCCGAATTGGCTGTAGGGTGTGATGTTTCTTTTTCGTTTTTTTTTTTGTTTGTTTATAGAAAGCACCTTCAACCTAATGCAGGATTAAACAACCTGTGCTCAACTGATCTAAGGGAGAATCGACAGACAAGAGACGTGAGTGACTGAACTGTGTGCCACTGGAGACAAAGAGTGGTTGGATCGTGTGCCACTGGAGACAAAGAGTGGTTGGATCGTGTGCCACTGGAGACAAAGAGTGGACGGATGGTGTGCCACTGGAGACAAAGAGTGGACGGATGGTGTGCCACTGGAGACAAAGAGTGGACGGATCGTGTGCCACTGGAGACAAAGAGTGGACGGATCGTGTGCCACTGGAAACAAAGAGTGGTCGGATCGTGTGCCACTGGAGACAAAGAGTGGTCGGATCATGTGCCACTGGAGACAAAGAGTGGTTGGATTGTGTGCCACTGGAGACAAAGAATGGTTGGATCGTGTGCCACTGGAGACAAAGAGTGGTCGGATTGTGTGCCACTGGAGACAAAGAGTGGTCGGATCATGTGCCACTGGAGACAAAGAGTGGTCGGATCATGTGCCACTGGAGACAAAGAGTGGTCGGATTGTGTACCACTGGAGACAAAGGGTGGTCGGATTGTGTACCACTGGAGACAAAGAGTGGTCGGATCGTGTGCCACTGGAGACAAAGAGTGGTTGGATCGTGTGCCATTGGTGACAAAGAGTGGTCGGATCGTGTGCCACTGGAGACAAAGAGTGGTCAGACGGTGTGCCACTGGAGACGTGCTTGCAAAGATTGCAAGAAAGTATTCTTGGCAGGGAGGCGAAGATGAGGACAAATCGTGCCGACTCGGGTCGGAGTTTATGAAGCTGGAGTATCGTGCGTGTTTGAAGTGCGACCGTATGAATGGTCTGAGTAACGACTGGTTGCTTGTGGCAGGAGCCCCACGAAGGAGACCGAGCTGCAGGAAGCTGGTGATGTGCGTGCCAACTGGAATCGACTTGCGTCGTGCCAAGGATACGAAACACTGTCGCCGATGTGACCGGGATTCGAATCGGCCCATCTAAGAGTGTAAAGGGGCTACCCCTCCTTCAAAACTAAACACCTGCCAACCACCCAACCCCCCAAGGCTAATCAAGTGCAGACAAGGCACCAGGTGGGCTTAATTACCACCTCAATGAGCCACAGAACCCGTGCAAACAATACATGCTAATCTCCTAATGGAGGAGGCGGCAGTCCCGTAGACTCCTGAATCCTATGAGCATCGAAGTCGAGGGAGATCGGACAACGCCCGACAGTCGCTCAGAGGCTTGGATCTACGAATGAATCAAATGTTGTGGATGGGATGACAAACAAAGCAGGAGGGAGCCTACAAATCTACTAACAATTGAAGAAAGTGGGCACTGGTGGGAAGAGACCAAAGAGGGTTACTGCCTTCCCCTTGGTGACTATGGAGTGTGGCAAAGTCCCCCAAAGGAAGGGTTTAGTGGCAGTTAACATGATAACCTTTCCTGTAGTTAAACCAATAATACAGATGCTAGAAAAATCGGCTTGACATAGAAATGTTAAAAATGGGGAGCTCTGGTTGTACAGACACGGGACATGTACAAAAATCATACACAATCTTGTCTAGCATAACAGAGAGGTAACATACTGTACAGCCAAATGGCTGCATATCGCCGACGCGTTTCGACCATGCAGGAAAATATTGGCCTTCCTCAGGGGGAGGTGGCCCTTTACAAAGGTATTTGAGAAAGGTACAAGTAAACCATGGATAGAATGTCAACATTATTTACAAATGTAGAATAGCAAGTTACAAAAAAAAAAAAACTCACATTTGTTAAAAAACACTTCTTGATTGCAACACACCAGTCCCACCAGGCCAGAGCATAATAAAATGTAGATCTGTGTAAAAGAAGGCAGCGGGCGCTCACTTGCAAGTCGTCCTCCATGTACCCCCCCCTTGGGAGGCGCTTTCACCATCTACTAGGCCTCTGCCGAATGATGCCGAGACACGAGGGACAACAACTGGGAGGCAGCAAAATACGAAAAAGATTCAGGAAAGATTACGAATTGTAACATTGCTTATGAAACGAAAAGGTTCGGATCTGCAACAGCGAGCGAGAACCGCCGACAAAGACCACGGATCGAGAAGCCACAACGCACTGGTGATCAAATGCACAGACTCATGAACATGAAGTGATCTATCCATCTATCTATCCTTGGCATCAATCACAAGGAGGAAGAGCGGTCACAGGTGATTGATGTCTATAGCAGGGACAGGAGCCCTGCACCATGGATAGGACCCCCACCTGACTCACCTGTGACCTCTGACATGGAGAACCTCCCATGCTGGTGGCCGTGTGCTCAGGATGGAGACGGAGAATCAGGCAAAAAAACAGGAAGTGTTTCGTAGACAGGAAGTGACACGTCGCAGAGTAACACAGAGAGTGCAGTATGGAGAGCGGACAGCAGATGGCGCTGCTCAAAATAGCTGAAAAGCATAAAACACAGGAAAAGAATAAAAAGCTGAAAAACAAAGAAGGCAAAAGAAGACAAGAAAAGTAAAAAGAGGAGAATAAAAGGACAGACTGGGAATCCATGCTCTCCATACAGAACTGCTGAGCAAAAACCAAAAACAGGAAAATAATAAAATGAAGATAAGAAAGAAATATAAATAAGAGAAGTGATTGGAGGTGCGGGGGTGGGGGTGGGGGGAGGAGAAGTGATTGGAGGTGTGGGGGGGGGGAGTGATTGGAGGTGCGGTGGGGGGGCACAGACAATATCAGCGAGTTGTGTGGATGAGGAAATGAAGCAATGAAGGTGGAAGCAGAAATGAAGGAAATGAGGGGTTGTGGTAAGAAGGACGATAGTGAGAGGTCGGTATGAAGCCCCCCGGGTAGGGTTGCCACATCATCCCTTTAATCCAGGACACACATGAATTACACAGGTTGTTCTGTGGCTGATTAAGGTGGTAATTAAACTCACTTGGTGCCTCATCTGCATTACATTATCCTCAGAACAACAACCTGTGTGATTCATATGTGTCCTGGATTAAAGGGATGATGTGGCAACCCTACCCCCGGGGTTCCCCCGTATGGAAGGCGTGGATCCAGAAGGAGTGATGATGAAGTAGAAATCTCTCTCTGTCTCCTCCTCTATGGGGGATCAGGAAAGTCACCAATCACCAGGTCACCGAGTTTGTGGATTGGATGATTGCAGTGATCAGTGATCGGGGTGTGGGGGGTGGGGGAGGTAGGTTATCTGTGTGTGTGGGGGGGGGGGGGGGTAGGTGCAATGTACGGGGGAGGGGTGATCCGATAGGATGGGACCTTCTGTATGAAAAGTTCTGCATCACCTGATTATCTTTTCAGTCTTTCCTGTACTGCCCCTCCCCCCAAATAGTGACCTCACATTACCCCCCCTGGTTCCTTTCTCCCCTCCCCCATCCCACAGCCCCTCCTCTACTTCCCTCCATGCTCCCCCATATTACCCGATCTCTCCAGAAGGTTCTCCTTTAACTTCTAGTCTGTCTCTGACTGCAGCGCCATGTGAGAGGAGGGGGAGGGGTGTCCTCCATTTTCTTGTAGCTCAGGGATTCGATCTTCCTGTAATGACTTCTCATTGTTAAGAAGAAATGTGTCCATTGATGAAGATCTTCCTCCTTTATATACAATGTATCCATGGGGGAGAGGTGTCCTCCATTTTCTTGTAGCTCAGAGAGGGGGAGGGGTGTCCTCCATTTTCTTGTAGCTCATAGAGGGGGAGGGGAGTCCTCCATTTTCTTGTAGCTCAGGGATTCAATCTTCCTGTAATGACTTTTCATTGTTTAGAAGAAATGTGTCCATTGATGATCTTCCTCCTTTATATACAATGTATCCATTGATGGAGATCTTCCATCCTTTATATACAATGTATCCATTGATGAAGATCTTCCCCCTTTATATACAATGTATCCATTGATGAAGATCTTCCTCCTTTATATACAATGTATCCATTGATGGAGATCTTCCATCCTTTATATACAATGTATCCATTGATGGAGATCTTCCATCCTTTATATACAATGTATCCATTGATGAAGATCTTCCCCCTTTATATACAATGTATCCATTGATGAAGATCTTCCTCCTTTATATACAATGTATCCATTGATGAAGATCTTCCCCCTTTATATACAATGTATCCATTGATGGAGATCTTCCTCCTTTATATACAATGTATCCATTGATGAAGATCTTCCTCCTTTATATACAATGTATCCATTGATGAAGATCTTCCTCCTTTATATACAATGTATCCATTGATGAAGATCTTCCCCCTTTATATACAATGTATCCATTGATGGAGATCTTCCCCCTTTATATACAATGTATCCATTGATGAAGATCTTCCTCCTTTATATACAATGTATCCATTGATGAAGATCTTCCTCCTTTATATACAATGTATCCATTGATGAAGATCTTCCCCTTTATATACAATGTATCCATTGATGAAGATCTTCCCCTTTATATACAATGTATCCATTGATGAAGATCTTCCCCCTTTATATACAATGTATCCATTGATGGAGATCTTCCCTCCTTTATATACAATGTATCCATTGATGGAGATCTTCCTCCTTTATATACAATGTATCCATTGATGGAGATCTTCCTCCTTTATATACAATGTATCCATTGATGGAGATCTTCCTCCTTTATATACAATGTATCCATTGATGAAGATCTTCCCCCTTTATATACAATGTATCCATTGATGGAGATCTTCCTCCTTTATATACAATGTATCCATGGGTAAGGAAGTGTCCTCCATTTTCTTATAGCTCAGAGAGGGGGAGGGGGTGCCCTCCATTTTCTTGTAGTTCAGAGAGGGGACAGGGATGTTGGACATTTTCTTGTAGCTCAGAGAGGGGGGGGTGTCCTCCATTTTCTTGTAGCTCAGAGAGGGGGAAGAGTGTCCTCCATTTTCTTGTAGCTCAGAGAGGGGGAGGGGTGTCCTCCATTTTCTTGTAGGTCAGGGATTCGATTTCAGTAATGTCCTTCTAGCTTAGGGACTGGATGTTCTTTTACCTCCTGTGGGGAGGGGGAGAGACTCGATGTTCTTTTACCTCCTGTGAGAAGGGGGAGAGACTCGATGTTCTTTTACCTCCTG
>BLSH010299375.1:134494-145327 GCA_018402905.1 Glandirana rugosa | reverse complement strand
ATTTACACAGTAATCAGTGCATTTTTATAGCACTGATCGCTGTATAAATGCCAATGGTCCCAAAAAAGTGTCAAAACGTTCCGACATGTCCGCCGCAATATCACAGTCCCGCTAAAAATCGCAGATCGCCGCCATTATTAGTAAAAAAAAATAAATAAATAAAAACCCCAAAAATGAATTCTCATCATCCGTAAACGCGACCACTTTTGCGCAAACCAATCAATAAACGCCGATTGCGATTTTTTTTTATCGCAAATATGAGGAAGAATATAAATCGGCCAAAAACTGTGAAAAAAAATGTTTTTTTATATTTTTTTTTTGGATTTGTATTTTAGCAAAAAGTAAGAAATTTGTGTTTTTTTGCAAAATTGTCGCTCTTCTTTTGTTTATAGCGGCGATCAGAAATGACGCAGAGGGGATCAAATACCACCAAAAGAAAGCTCTATTTGTGGGGAAAAAAAGGATGGAAATTTCGTTTGGGTACAACGTCGCACGACCGCGCAATTGTCAGTTAAAGCGACGCATCGCCAAATCGCAAAAAGGGCTCCGGTCCTAAAGCTGGAAATCCTTCCGGTCCTTAAGTGGTTAAAAAGTGAATGCTGGTTGTAATAGAAAGGTGTCAGAGCACACAGAGCATCGCAGTTTCTTGTGTATGGGGCTGTGTAGCTGCAGACTGGTTAGGTTGCTCATGCTGACCCGTGCCCACAGCCAATAGTGCCTACAATAGACAAGCGAGCATCGGAACTGGATCACAGAGCAATTATTCATATTGCCCCACTGACAACGTTCATTAGAACTAAATGTACGTAGGGGGCAGCGGTGACGTCTTATTATCTGTGAGTGCCCGTTCACACAGGGGCGACTTGCGATCCGACTTGAGTCGCCCCAAGTCGCTTGACATTTGAAATCCCATTGAAATGAATGGGAACCGTCTTAATATACACGACTGAAGTCGCTCCGACTTCAAGGCGACTTCTGAAAAGGTTCCTGTACTGCTTCTAGGCGACTTCTATCCGACTTGTGCCCATAGGATTACAATAGAAGTCGCCTCCAAGTCGGATCCCCCATCTACATGGAAGCGACTTTACAGTTAAAAGAATAAAATGTATTTTTAGGCAGCCCCCTCCCTCCCTTCACTGATTGGTCAAGGCAAAAGTCGTGTTGTAAAGTCGCCTGAGGTCCTTGAAGTCGCACTGAATTCGCCTAGTGAAGTCGCGCCACAGTCGGGTCGCCCCTATGTGAATGCAGGCTTAGTCCTCTAGATGCTGTGTGCAGGGCAGCCATCAGAAATTTCAGTGCACAGGCAGGACAACCTCACCCGATGTTTGCAATAAGACTTTGTGCCAAACCACAGGTGCTGGAGGTCCCAAACATAGACCAGTTGTGGTCCAAGGGGCCCTCTCCATTTGACCCAAGTTTGGTATTTTTATCGCCTATGGTTTGGGAGATCGGTGTCCCCAAACCGGGTGTCCCCCTCCCATAGACTCCAATGTTAAGTCCAAAATTCATCCGACAATTGCTGGTCAATGACTGGTCATTTTGGGGACCCGGTACGGCCGAACCATAGGTGCTGGAGGTCCCAAATTTGGAGCAGTTGTTGCTCATGGGGCCCTCTTTATGTGACCCAAGTTTGGTATTTTTTTATCGCCTATGGTTTGGGAGATTGGTGTCCTCCCATAGACTCCAATGTTAAGCTCGAAATTCACCCAACAATTGCTGGTCAATGTAGGGTTGCCACCTCATCCCTTTAAAACCGAACACATATGAATTACACAGGTTGTTCTGTGGCTTTAAGGTGGTAATTAAACTCACTTGGTGCCTCATCTGCATTAAATTAGCCTCAGAACAACCTGTGTAATTCATATGTGTTCAGGTTTAAAGGGATGAGGTGGCAACCCTAGGTCAATGACTGGTCACTTTGAGGACCCGGTACGGCTGAACCATAGGTGCGGTACTGGACCCGGTACGGTCAAACAAGTGATGTACTGGTGAAGCACGCAGACAACATAATCTTTATCCTGCGCTCAAAGAGACAGCTTCTCCCACTATACAGCCAAAGTTATTGCATAGCATAGCTTCAGACAATGTGCCGCCTTGCTGCCACTGAAGAACCGGGAAAGTCCAAACACCATAGCAAATACACAAGGAGACAATGGCGCACCGGCCTGGCGCATTAACCCCAGATGTATACGGTATTCATTAAACAGATACTCAGAAACGAGCTTGTAAAACGGGTATTTCATGCATGGCACAATGCTAGATGCCCATATTCGCATATGGGCATCTAACCAGACTGTGTGAGACACCATCCCAGTGGCCTGTGCTAAGATGGGCATCTAGTATTGTGCCATGCATGAAATGCCTGTTTTCAAGGCTCGCTTGTGAGTATGTTTTTAAATCTTTTTAATAAATATACATCTGAGGAGGCCGGGGCGCCGTTGTCTCCATGTACTGGTGAAGGCCAAACCTTGCCAGAAAGTCTGCCGGAAAAAAGAGCTGTGACGTCTCACGGCCACGGGCACTCACAGCGCCGGAGCCACGAACCCGGAAGGATCCCCAGAGGGAAAATGGCAGCTCCCTATGTGGGGACTAGTCATTTTGAGGCAAGTATTTAATAATGAGCTAGTATGGGGGCGTGGTATGCGATGCATACTAGCTCATTATGCCTTTGCCTTACAGGTTTTGTTTTTTTCATTGGAGAGCACACAACCACTTTAACCACTTCAGCCCCGGAGCCCTTTTTTACACTTTTTCCTTACAAGTTAAAATATTTTTATTTTGCTAGAAAATGACTTGGAACCCCCAAACATTATGTCTGAAGGCTGGCCGAAGGCTAGCCTGGATTTGTGGGAGGAGTCTGGAGCATATAACGCTCCTTGTCAGCGTCGGCCTTGGCTTCTCGGTCCGTGAAGCTTCCGGCGTGACGCCATTTCCGGGTACACGAGGACTTCCGGTTTTTGGGGAATCGAGCGATCGTGGGACAGGTGCCGGGGCCACTTCAACTTGCGGGGGCGGCTTGTGGTCGGCGGTGCAGGTACTGACCACGACAGTGGGGGTGGGGAGGGAGGCTGAGGTGTCGCCGCTTCATGCGGCCGGGCAGTGATCATTGGGCATTTATGTTTCCTGGGCACATTAGGAGGGCAGGGAGGGGAGGTGGCAGGACAGGTCGGCTGTCCGGGGTTTCACCATCAGCATTCTGTAAGGTGCTGAGTGCAGCAATCAGTTCTATTGGTGGGGTGAAGCTGTCTACTGTTCTATAGGTGTGGTGATTACATGGCAGGATTTTTACTCATGCCACAGATAAAGTAGGAATGTTCCAGTATTGTCAGTAGCAGCATAGGGGGTATCTAAGTTTGCTTACTTATTATAACAGATAATTCTTGTCTCCCTAGAGGTAGTGTTGCTGCTGCATTAACCACTTCAGCCCCGCAAGGATTTGCCCCCTTCCTGACCAGAGCCCTTTTTGCGATTCGGCACTGCGTCGCTTTAATTGAAAATTGCGCGGTCGTGCGACGTTGTATCCAAACGAAATTTGCGTCCTTTTTTTTCCCACAAACAGAGCTTTCTTTTGGTGGTATTTGATCACCGCTGCGTCATTTCTGATCGCCGCTATAAACAAAAGAAGAGCGACAATTTTGCAAAAAAAAAACAAATTTCTTACTTTTTGCTAAAATACAAATCCAAAAAAAAAAAAAATACAAAAAAACATTTTTTTCCATCGGTTTTGGCCGATTTATATTCTTCCTCATATTTGTGATAAAAAAAAAATCGCAATTGGCGTTTATTGATTGGTTTGCGCAAAAGTTGCCGCGTTTACGGATGATGAGAATTCATTTCTGGGGTTTTTATTTTATTTTATTTTTTTTACTAGTAATGGCGGCGATCTGCGATTTTTAGCAGTACTGTGATATTTCAGCGGACATGTCGGACCATTTTGACACTTGTTTTGGGACCATTGGCATTTATACAGCGATCAGTGCTATAAAAATGCACTGATTAGTGTGTAAATGTCATTGGCAGTGAAGGGGTTAACCTGCGGGGGGCGCTCTAAGGGTTAACTGTGTTCCCTGGGCGTGTTCTAACTGTATGGGGACTGCCCTAGCTGGGGAAGGGAAGTGATCACAGCCCTTCCCCCCTCACAGAACGGAGGTCCGTGTTTACTTACACGGACCTCCGTTCTTTCACTCCGGGGGGGGGGGGGCATCGCGGGTGGCCGTCGGAGATCGAGTCCGCCGCACCGGCTCCCTGGCCCTCCCCGGACACAGTGAGCGCGCGGGCGCGCCCTCACAGTGCGCGATCTGGCAGCCACCGTCGTATGACGGCGGTTTGCCTGGGAGAGCCACCTTGTCGCCGTGGTTGATGGTCGGCAGGTGGTTAAAGTCTTGCATATACGTGCACTGGTAAAGGTGCGGATCATCATCATGTGCGTTAATAATTTAAAAAAAAAAAAGTGTGTGGGGGGGTTTACATTCAGTCATACTCATGTGCAGTTGATCACAATGGCAATTGTTTGATTCCACGTCATTTCACGTTTGGTATTCCCCTGCAGTATCATTCGTCACCTCTTTATATTTCTCTGTTGCATTTGTCAGTTCCTCTTTCCTTTCCTGTCTGTTTGCTGTCACGGAAGCGTCAGTTGTTGTTCCTCTTTTCATAAATGTCGTCTACTTATCGCTGCATATCATCCCTTCCTCAGTTTTTGTTTAGTGGGCATTCGCTGCAGTATTGTGTACATTTTTTGTTCATCTTCAAACTGCATCGGTATTTCATTACAGCATCATTTGTTGTTTCTTTTATGTTTGTGTGCATTTCGCTGCAGGGTCGTTCGTTAATGTTGCATTTCGCTGCAGGGTCGTTCGTTTATGCTGCATTTTCGCTGCAGGGTCGTTCGTTTATGCTGCATTCCGCTGCAGGGTCGTTCGTTAATGCTGCATTCCGCTGCAGGGTCGTTCGTTTATGCTGCATTTCGCTGCAGGGTCGGTCGTTTATGCTGCATTCCGCTGCAGGGTCGTTCGTTAATGCTGCATTCCGCTGCAGGGTCGTTCGTTTATGCTGCATTTCGCTGCAGTATCATGTCATTATTTGTCTGCATTCGCTGCAGGGTCGTTCGTTATTTTTCATTATGTTTCATCAGGTGCATTACCAGGTTTCAGGTATTTTGGTTACTCGTGGTCTCCGGAGTATTTTCAGTAACAGGTGTGTCAGGCCACGTTTTCATTTCATGCTGGCAGTTGTCAGATGAGCTGCAGGTTCCGTCACCTCTGCGGATCCATATGGGCTGAGTTTTCGTTTTTAAAAATGTTATAGAACATACAATGCTCGCCTGTAAAACATACGTGGTACGTGCACGTTCATTCATCCTACTCTTACCTTTACCCGCCACGTTTCTGTGGGTACGTTAGCCCTGAGTGTTCGTTTTTAATTCTTGTATCAGCGCTACAGGTCGCTCGGGCTAAATAAGTGGTGCATTACACCTAGGGGCGGTCATGTTAGGGGTTGCACGCGCTGTGGCAGTTATTTCATGCGCACCATTAGGAATCACGCGCAGGGTTCAATTATGGCTCATGTAGTGGGAGTGCTTACCCATATGCTTTCTTTCTATAGATCGGATATGTCGCATGTGTCTGATAGCGAGGATTTGGCTGTCATCCCTCCGACCCCACGAGGTGGGTCAGAAAATGGCTGTACCCAGTCGTACCATTCCTAGGCTCATAGCAGAGCTACGTCAAAGAGGCAATCCCTTCCCAGCTTCAGCCAGGAAAGCTGAATTATTTAGGTTGTTGTTTCCATCGCAGCGAATCGCATCTACCAGTGAAGAGCACGCCTTCTGTGGATAATTCGTTGACTCAAATTCACACATTGGTCACATCCATGTCTCAGCTACAGGATAGGATGGAAGTGATAGAAACTCGTGTTGCTAGGGATCAAGCAGTTCCAGCAGCTCCTGCTCTACCTAGCGTTCCTGTAGGTAATGTTGTCGTTCCTTCACCTGTGGCAGCCCCGTCCAGGGGAGGGCTGGCAGCCGTAGGCCTGGGGGGAAAGTCCAGTCAAGTGGCCCATTGAACCACCAAATCAGCTCACCATCCATGCCCACCCAATGGGCCTAGCGGGATCAATGGTAGGGCCGGCCCTGGGCGCCCCCCCCTTTGCCTGCAGTTAGTTGGTGGCTGTGCCCCAGGGCCCTATTTCCTTCCTCCACAAGAAAAAAAGTGAGAGCGGGCAGCAGCCATCGGCCATTTTAAATGTAAGTTAGGGTGGCCTGGGGGGCAATTGCCACCCTACCCCCTGGGCCAGCCCTCCCCTGGCCCCGTCACCGTTGTCAGTGTTACCTTCACTATCCCCGGCCCATTTTATCACAGCCAATGTCAAGAAGGATATATTGGAAGGCAAAGGTGTGAATTTGGCATCTTTACTGATTGCTTCACAGGACAGAACAAGTCCTATGCCTGCGGAGAAGTCTCGGTGGTGCTTAAAGCCAAGGACCCCAGGCTTAACCGCAAGCTTAGCGTGGCAGAATTCGTGCTGGCGTTTGGTATCTTCAGGGATATCATATGCTCGGTCAATCCTAATAGAAGGGAAGAATTAGATATATATCTGCACAAGGTGGTAGACTTAGCACATAGATATGGTGGGTGTAGTTTTTACGACTACCGTAGATCGTTTTCAGACAAGGTTGCAGCAACATGGGCTCAGTTCCAATTGGTCACACGTTGGAGTAACATCGATACTGAATTGTTCTGCAGGCATTTCACCAATCAAAAATCTCCAGTATGTGGCAACTGTCAGTCTACAGCTCACACGTCAGCCTGGTGCCCCTCGATCGAGGCGCACAGTCACGTCGGGGTGGTCAAACAAGGCAGTGGGGTATCTTCCACAGGACCCTCAGGACAGGTGGACAAATTAGGGAGGTCTATCCACTATCTTGGTAAGGTGCAATTATGCAATAATTACATTCAGGCTGGTTGTAATTATAATCAGTGTAGGCTCCTTCATGTTTGTTCCAACTGTTTCAGGGCACATCCCAAAACTGCTTGTTTGGTGAGGTCAGCTAGCTCATGACTGAGCCAAATTAACGTCCCTCTGTTAGGGCATTATCTAGAAGATCATCCGTCTCCAGTCCTCAGGTGGTTTTTGATTAAGGGATTTTCGGTAGGTTGCCATACAGGGTTTGTTACGCTTCCTACTCAGTCTTTTGAGGCCCCTATTCACACAGGGGCGACTGTCGCTCCGACTTGAGTAGCCTCAAGTCGCCCCAGGTCGCTTGACATCTGAAATCCCATTGAAATGAATGGGAGCTGTCTTAACGTACGCTACTAAGTCACTCCAACTTCAGAAAAAAGTTCCTGCGCGAATCAAGGCAAATTCTATCCGACTTGTGCCCATAGAAATTAATGGAAGTCGCCTCCAAGTCGGATCCCCATGTTAATGCAAGCGACTTTACAGTGAAAAGAATAGAATTTATGTTTGGGGCAAGCCCCTCCCTCCCTTCTCTGATTGGCCACAGGCAAAGTCGCCTGGCATAAGTCGTGTTGTAAGTCGCGCTGAAAGTTGCCCTGCAATTGTCTAGCAAAGTTGCGCCAAGTCGGATCGCCCCGTGTGTGAATGCAGCCTTAATGTAGGAATCTGCTGTCAGCTGCTGTGGTAGATGAACTACTGGATGTAGAAATTTCTAAGGGATTTGTAATTGGCTCCTCCTTTTGGTATGTGGAGGGTCAGCCCGATAGGGGTGGTGTGTGGAAAATTTTCCAATAAATATCGTTTAATTTGTGACCCGTCTGCGCCTCATTTTTCCCACATACCGAGTTTTAATTCACTCGTACCATTGGAAGAATTTTCATTAAAATACGCGTCAGTGGATTTAGCCATTCAACACATTTTGCAGTTAGGAAGGGGCGCATGGTTGTCCAAAGCAGATGTGGCCGATGCGTTTAATTGCTTCCTATCAGACCCGAGCTGTGGCAATGGTATGGCATCAAATGGCGGGGGGGGGGTACTTTGCCACAAAATTAACATTTGGTTCAAAGAGCAGTCCTTATTTGTTTGATTTGTCCGCACAGGCACTTCATTGGATTTTGGGAAACTGCCAAGGTTGTGAGCGGGGGTTTCATTACTTAGATGATTTTTTACTAATTGAAGACCCGGCATCATCTCCTAAAGATTTGGACTCACTGACCAGGCTGTTCTCGGAATTGAATGTTCCGCAAAGTGGAGGGGCCATCCAGGGTTATCAATTTCCTGGGTATAACCTTGGATTCCGGTAGCATGTGGCAAGTCTGCCTGAAGAGAAGCTGCTGAGGATTCGGCAGATCGTTCATGGATTTGTTCGATCATCAGCGTGTTCGAAGAGGGAACTGCAGTCCCTATTGGGCATGTTGAATCATGCCATGAGGATTATCCCTCAGGGAAGATCTTTTATATCCAGGTTGTTGGCCTTATTACCTTTATGTCAGGATTCGGAATCAGTGATCAGGTTACAGGCAGATGCCAGGGCTGATTTGGTCATGTGCGATCAGTTCCTTGGCAACTGGAATGGTATCTCCTTGCTTATTCCTTAGCCGGACAATGATTCACCTAGGGTGTTCACTGATGCGGCAGCATCTATGGGTTTTTCCGCCATATTTGGTGACCAGTGGTTTGCCGGATGGTGGACACCCGAGGTGTTTCAATCACCTAAATTTGCTCAGACGTCAGCACTTTTTGAGATTTATCCCATCGTAGCAGCCGCAGTCACATGGGGGGCAGAATGGACCGGGAAATCTGTAATTTTCTTCACAGATAATCTCGCTATGGCCAATATTATCAACAAAGGCAGGTCAGGGTCATTGTTAATCATGTCTTTCATGCATAGGTTGACATGGTTGGGCCTCACCCTTAAATTTAATTTTCGTGGTGAATTCATCGGGGGTAGGTTCAATGGTGCGGCCGATGCATTATCGCAATTTAACATGCCGCAATTTTTCTTACAGCATCCTGGAGCCGAGCTGGAGGGCAGAGCAGTTCCGCGTTACGCCCAATTGATCATGGACTAGGCAGGTTTTGGGATCAGGCCAGGACGTTTGCCAACAGTTCTCTGTCCAGGAACACTTTGAAGGCATACACTATGGGGTGGTCGCCGTTTCGTAGATTCATGGATCGATATCCGTGTGTTGCTCCAGGGGATGTTTGTTACATCATGGCTTTTGCAGCGCATTGTCATAGTGAGTTGGGCTTATCCGCAAGCACAGCCAAGCTGTATTTATCAGGGATACAGCATTTCAGATCACTACAAACACCTGACGTCCCGTCCATTTTTGCAGCTCACCCATTGAAGGCGATGTTAAGGGGGATGCAAAGGTCTCAGGAACAATCACGGTTCTCACGTTTACTGATTACGGGAAGTATTTTCTGGGACATGTCAGACATGTTGTCTTCAGCACCCTTTGGGGTGGCCTCCAGTTTGGTGCTGAAAGCCGCGATTTACCTGAGCTTTTTTGGTTTCCTCAGGCCGGGGGAAGTTTCGCAGGCCAATGTACATGCTCCAGTATTGCTGAAAAGTAGTCTCACCAAAGAGCATGACCATTATGCTTTGCGGCTGGGGAATAGCAAAACCAGTCCGTTAAGGCCAGGGTTTGTGGTCAAATACTATGGTACTGGTGGCCCTTGGTGTCCTATGGTAGCGTTGTAGCTTTTTTTGCAGCAGCACCTTCCCCTTTGCTCCCCTTTCGAGAAGTTCCCCTGTCCTCTAAACAATTCATCACACGTATACGCATGCTACTGACTAATTTACGTCTGAATCCAAGAAGTTTTTCTGGTCATTCGTTTAGGATTGGGGCAGCCCCCGCAGCTTCCAAACAGGGGGTCCCAGCTTACATCATCAAATACATGGGGCGGTGGAAGCCCAGCTTGTTTTAATCGGTACATACCAGAACCGCATGTGGAGGTTATACGAGCATTTAATACCCGGTAAATTAAATAGGAAGTATTTGTTAATATCTGCAATAAAACATTTCATACCTATTTCGTGTCTTTTGCCCTCTTTCAGGTATACTTTATGTCACACCGTATTTGCGCAGCGGTCTTACAAGCGCAATTTTTTTTGGAAAAAATGAACATTTTTCAGCTAAATTTTTTAAGGGTTACCAGGTTAGAGGTGCAGAGGAGGTCTATTGCTGGAATTATTGCACTCGTGGCGATACCTCACATGTGTGGTTTGAACACCGTTTACATATACGGGCGGGACTTACGTATGCGTTTTCTTTGCTGTGCGAGCTCTCGGGGACGGGGGCGCTTTCATTTTTTTTAATTTTATTTTTTTTTAACATTGTTTCTTTAAAAAAAAAAAAATCTGATCACTTTTATTGCTATCACAAGGAATGTAAACATCCCTTGTGATAGTAATATATGGTGACCGGTACTCTTTATGGAGGGATGGGGGGTCTAAAAGACCCCCCATCCCTCCTTTGCACTTCACAGTATTCAGATGAATAAAAACGGCGATTCTGAATACTGTCATTTTTTTAACCGGCACCATTTGCTGCCATGAAAAAACAGAAGTGACGTTAACCACCTCCCACCCGCGCCATAGCCGAATGACGGCTACATCAATAGACGTCCTCCCATTTGGCTTGTGCTGGGCGCGCTCCCGCGAGCGGCGCGCGCACGTGCCGCCGCACACTGCAGGAGCGTGCCCGCAGGTCAGGCGGACCCGATGTCCGCCGGAGACCCGCGATCTCCTTTCAGAGAGGAGGAACGGGGAACCGCCGAAGTAAACACGGCGGTTCCCCGTTCTGAGAATGGGACATGAGACGTCACACGCCGCCGTGCACGCGCGCGGCGAGCGCCCTCGCGCGGGTC
>BLSH010299375.1:109409-120364 GCA_018402905.1 Glandirana rugosa | reverse complement strand
ATCAGTGCCCATCAGTGTTGTTTGTCAGTGCCGCCCATCAGTGCTGCATATTTGCCCCATCATCAGTGCAACCTTATCAGTGCCCCCTCATCAGTGCCAATCTGTACTGCCTCATCAGTGCCCGTCAGTGTAGCCTCATCAGTGCCCATCAGTGTAGCCACGTCAGTGCCCGTCAGTGAAGGAGAAAATGTACTTTATACAAATTTTTGTGACAGAAACAAAGAAAAATGTTTTTTTTTTTTCAAAATTTTCGGTCTTTTTTTGTTATAGCGCAAAAAATAAAAACAGCAGGGGTGATCAAATACCACCAAAAGAAAGCTCTATTTGTGGGAACAAAATGACAAAAAGTTTGTTTGGGTGCAGCGTCGCACGACCGCGCAATTCTCATTCGAATCGCAACAGCACTAAAAGCTGAAAATTGGTCTGGGCGGGAAGTGTCCTAAGTGCCTGGTATTGAAGTGGTTAAAAAAACATTTTAGGCCTGAAGATTATACAAAACCCCCAAGCATGATATATTTTCTGAAAGCAGACACCCTAGAGAATAAAATAGTAGCAGTTCCAATTTTTTATGTCACGTGATATTACCGCAAAGGTCTAGGAAATGAAAAATGTCAGTAAAAACACACAAACGTGAAATGCAGGCCAAATGAACGCAATTAATTACCCACATTATTTGTAAAATATAAAAGACGAGGTTGCGCCGAGTAAATAGATACCCAACATGCCAAACCTTAAATATTTGTGCTCTTAGTGAAATGGCGTCAAACTTCAGTACCCTATATTTTCTATGGGTGACGCTTCAGAAGCCCCCTATAGGTAGCAGTTTAGTGTTACGGAGGAGGTCTTGTGCTAGAATTATTGCTCTCACTCTGGTGTACGCGGTGATATATAACGTGTGTATCGCAATCAAAGTTTTCACACGTAGGCGCCCCGATGCATGCGTTTACATTCGTGCATGTGTATATGAGGGGTGGGAGGCCTCAACATTTTTGTGGGGGGGGGTTATGTGTTTGTGCGTAACTTTATTTGCAAAAAAAAAAAAAAACAAAATTTTTTACTTAATTTTTTTTTTCATCACATAGGGGACAAAAAGTCCCCGATGTGATGATTTTAGGTGACAAGGTCTGTTTATTGATGCATGCAGGGTCTAACAGGGACCCCTGTACTCCGCTGAATGTTTTGCCATCAAAACGATTGGTCTGGGTTCCTCCCTCCTTGATATCAGCTGGGCTCAGTTCAGTCTACCTATGAGTATAGATTCCTTGCCTTTTACCCTTTTTTCCCCTTTTAAAGGGTAGCATTCACTAAATCCAACACTTTCTGTATTTATAGCTGCATATTTGATGAATGGTAAAGAGCCATGAAACGCGTAGAGTTCGGCTTATGCAACCTTTCATGTATATATGAATGTATTCTATCAATCATGTATTTCTGAAATTCATGTTTTTTACTATGTTAGCAATTTTTCCATGTAATTAAAGTATAAAAGTACTGCATGTATTTTTTTTTAAAATCGGGAATACGTTTTATTAAGTTCAAATAAACATACAGCTCTATGGAAAACCCAAAACGGATACAGCCATCAATAGATCCTCGAGACCGTCAGTTACAGAGTGTAAATTATGACAGACTAGGGCAGGGTTCCTCAACCAGGGTTCCTCCAGAGGTTGCTAGGGGTTCCTTGAGCAATGGTCAATTTCTACCTCTCAGATAAATTCCCAATGATACCATTGATCTTTTTAGCTATCTGTAAGGGGGTAATTCCTTCCAATGAGCACAAGTGTGAGGAGCATTCTTCCCATTGACCACAAGTGTGAGGAACATTATTCACATTGACCACAAGTGTAAGGAGCATTCTTCCCATTGACCACAAGTGTAAGGAGCATTCTTCCCAATGACCGCAAGTGTGAGGAGCATTCTTCCCAATGACCACAAGTGTAAGGAGCATTCTTCCCATTGACCACAAGTGTGAGGATCATTCTTCCCAATGACCACAAATGTAAGGAGCATTCTTCCCATTGACCACAAGTGTAAGGAGCATTCTTCCCATTTACCACAAGTGTAAGGAGCATTCTTCCCATTGACCAAAAGTGTAAGGAGCATTCTTCCCATTGACCACAAGTGTAAGGAGCATTCTTCCCATTGACCACAAGTGTAAGGAGCATTATTCTCATTGACCACAAGTGTGAGGAGCATTCTTCCTATTGACCACAAGTGTGAGGAACATTCTTCCCATTGACCACCAGTGTAAGGAGCATTCTTCCCATTGAACACAAGTGTAAGGAGCATTCTTCCCATTGACCACAAGTGTGAGGAGCATTCTTCCTATTGACCACAAGTGTGAGGAGCATTCTTCCCATTGACCACAAGTGTAAGGAGCATTCTTCCCAATGACCATCACACTAATGTATCAGGAGTTGTAGATCTTTAATTTTTAGCAGGGGTCCCCCGAGATCGGAGAATTGGTTCAAGGGTTCCTCGGTGTTGAAAAGGTTGAGAAAGGCTGGACTATTCTCTGTTGCAGACAAATCTTATCCTAAAACCCTGAGCACACCAATCCTTTCAGCAGAAATGAAGTGAAATTACAAACAAGCATTACATAGTTACATCGCCATGCCGTGAGATATACAGCACTGCACAGTTCAGCCCAACAGCCTATCTATCACCAATTTGGTGGGGGCAAGGCCCGGTATTGCCAGCCAATCACCCCATAGGCGTTCAAACTTATGTGGACTACCTCTGTGCTGGAAGATTACTTTTTCCAATTTAAGGGTACATCCCATACTGTATATCCACACTTCATGTGTCGGTGCTTTATCTGTCTTCCGCAGTTGTAGAATAAGTTTACGAGCCTGAAATAGGGCTCTGTTAATCGCTGTTTGCTGGAGCTCTGTGACTTGAAGATCATCTAAAATCCCCAGTATACACCTTGTCGGTTCCAGGGGGATGGAGCCCTGGAATGCCGTGTGTAGAGTGTCTAGTAATGCTCTCCAATACCGATGCAACTTGGGGCACCTCCACAAAAGGTGGATAAGGTCCCCCTCCTCCACTTTGCCTCTTGCACACATAGGGGGCTGCAATAACCCCATTCATTGTATCCTAGTGGGGGTATAGTGGACCCTAAGTATAATAAAAAGTTGTGATAGCCTCTGGGCAGTATTTAGGGAGCTGTGTAGGATGGACTCAAGTGCATTATCCTAAAGTTCTACTTCCAGCAGACCCACATCTCCTTCCCACCTTTCCTTAGCATTGCTAGGGTAGCCTTCCATATAAGAGGGCAGCAGCATACCATAGCAAGTAGATATGAAACCCTTAGTGTCCACAGCAGATTGCACATATCTGAACACTGGCGTGGGGGACAGGGACCAGTCTGTGGCCAAGCCCTGGGCCCGAATCGCATGCTGGAGTTGGAAGTTATGAAACCTCTGGAAATCCACGCGAGGTGGAAGACTGCACAGATCCTCAAAGAAACAGAGTACTCCATTGTGGAAAATTTGGATCAGGGGAGTAACACCCCACCGCTTCCAGTGTCCCGCACATGCAAGCCTCGACAGTTCTTCATACCCATGGTTGTGCCATATTAAACTGTAGCTCATAAAGCCTGTGACATATACTTCCGGTTCCGGCGCCGCATGGAGAGGACCTAAGAGGCCTCAGCTCCGCTCCCCTGCCACATAAATTGGCTCCTAAGACGGCAATACCCAGGAGGGACACCCCACCCCTGCCTCCTCACCCACCCTAGGACCTACATGGACCGTTTTGTGGAGCGATCGGGCCCGCGATCGTTCGCTGCACAGCAGTCCCAGGGAGGAGAGGGGACACACGCTGCAGCCATCATGGCCACCGGACCGCAGGTACAGACATATGCTGCTAAACTAGCGGCCCCCCTCCACAAATCACAGAGGCTACGGGCTCCCACACCTCCCAGAACACGGTAGGGATAACCACAGCAGACCCCTCATCTCCAGCAAGCATCGCCCAGGCTGTTGTGATTTCAATCCAGCCGATCATAACAGAGGCTGTGGATGCAGCAATACACAAAGGCCTAGAACAGCTACACACAAATTTTCAACTGCACGCAGCCAGAATAGACCAGGCTGAGGGCAGGATTTCTACTATAGAGGATGACACTACAGCCCTTACTGCTGCTGTGGCAAAGTTAACCACGACCCAAAAGGAGCTCCAGGAGAAGGTCATTGATCTTGAGAACAGGGCCAGAAGAAACAACTTATGCATTATTGGCCTCCCAGAAAAGTATCCCTCTCATGACCTACCCAAAATTTGCGCAGTGATCATCCCTGAAATTTTGGGTCTCCGGACACCCTGTGTAGTGGAAAGAGCTCACAGAATCGGGCAGCCCTCTGAATCCCGCGCCAAACCCAGGGCAGTCATAGTCCGCTACCTCAACTATGTGGACAAACAAGCCATCCTGCAATGCTACAGGAGAGCCCGCTCCCTAACATTTGAAGGAAATGCCTTACTGAAATTTGCGGACTATTCGGTAGAAGTCATGCAGAAGAGAAAAGCCTTCTCCCCGGTCTGCTCTGCCCTTCATAACCGCAACATTCGGTTCAGCTTGGCCTACCCAGCAACCTTTTACTTTCACTCCCCACAAGGGGAAAGGCTATCTTTCACATCACCTCAGGAAGTAGAGTCTTATTTGGCTGACTCACTACACTCAGATATGGACTAGACACCACCATCAGAAGCTAACGCTCATAGTTCGCCCAAGAAGTCCTCCCTGATGCCTAACAAACCTCAGAGCCCAGACAGGCCCCCATACAAGAGGGTCTGCTTTGGCCTTCCGGATACCCCCCTACCCCGGGAGTAGCTCGGATCTACCCTGGCCAAATTACCTCTGAACGTGCTGATACCCCTGATTTGTGACCTACTACTAACTTTCCTCTTCTGCTTTTTTCTGGTCTCTACTCAAGGAAAAACTAAGTGCCTATCCATAGCTGACTGATCAACGAACTGTAAGTGACACATCTTGGTCGCCCCATAGGGGCCCGCATATATGCTCAATTTCCACCAAAATCAGTTCGCCATTATGCCACGAGGCTGTGGAATTCTACTAACTGTCTTCTAACCGTTTTCTTGTTGCCTGTTTTTTAAAGTTATGTTGTTTTTTCTTTATTTCTTGTTGGGCATTATACAGGTGACCGTTGATATCTTCTACGAACCTGCCCACGGGGTTTCCCCATGTGAGCAGGTTCGTCCCAGATTCCCAGGTTTTGACAATCATTCACTAGCTCTATGTTTATTCAGATTTTAGGCGTGCCCAATAATTTCCGGCTCTGCATGAATCTACCATAACCCCTCTACCCCCCCTTTTCTCCCACCCTCTCCCCATTCTCCCTCCCTCCATCCAACCCTCTCTTCACCCCTCCCCCTTCTCTCAGTCTCTCCCCCTCCTGGATCAGACTTGACTTTCCTCGGTGGGGTCGGATAGCTGCATTGCTGGAAAAACGCCATGCGGAAAAAAGTGAAGTCCGTAAAAGTTGTGTTTTATGGCGCATTCCCCCCGGTGTTCTAACTGCTATGGTAAAATGTTTCTCATGTGTTGTTTTTTCTTATCTCCTATCCCCCAGCTCTAGAGGGCCCCATTATAAATGTACAAGCCGTTGGCCTTTTACCCTATTCTTTCAATATTTTATGACACTTTGGACCCCTCAGGGCTCGGGAATAACCTGAAAATTGTTACTTGGAATGTCAAGGGGCTGCGGCCCCCACACAAACGCATGCAGGTTCTCAGACACCTGAAAAGACTGAAGGCTGATATTGCTCTCTTGCAAGAGACACATCTTGAGGCAGACAATCTCCCCAGGCTCCGCAAGTTGTGGGTGGGCGAAGTGTTCGGTTCCCCTTCTGTGAGGAGGAAGGCAGGAGTAGCCATTCTCCTTCACAAACGTCTTCCTGTCACTGTTCGCAAAATAGACACAGACACTGTAGGACGCAGGGCCACTCTTCATATCACATTGGCCAATCCAGAGTTGGCTATCTCCAACATCTATGCTGACAACTCCCCCTCCCAAACCTACTTTCATGACCTGACTACCTGGGCTTTACAAATCACAGAACCCCTTCATCTGCTAGGAGGCGACTTTAATTCAACCATGAACCCGGCAGATGACCACTCTGCAGCACTGCCACTCCACACGTCCAACCCAGCTCATTCCCCCCTGCTTGCCCAAACTATTGAATCCCTTAAGTTGTCTGACGTTTGGCGCGTGAAACATCCCATTGACAAGGAATGCACCTTCTACTCTTCCCCCCCATAAGTCGTTTTCCCGAATAGACTATTTTTTCGCGTCTCCTGCCCTTCTCCCGATGGTAACCTCGGCAGTCATAGAAAGTATGGCAATCTCAGACCACTCACCTGTTACTGTCGAGATCACAAATCTTCTGCGCAGACCACCTGGTTCGACATGGCGTTTCCCATCCTAGCTTTACAATAATGAGGAATTAAAAACCTCCCTCCAGCTCGCATGGACCGAATACACTGCAACAAACAAGGAACACCTCTCCACACCCAATCTTTTTTGGGAAGCGGGGAAGGCTTTCCTCAGAGGCCATATTATCTCATTTGCAGCCCGTTTAAAAAAAAAGGCTCGTGCCAGCCTTACCCTAGCTAGTAACACACTTAACCAAGCCCACAGGATACTTAACATGTCACGGACCCCTGAGAACATCCGAGCCTGGCAGCAGGCCAAAAATGCCTTTGATCACTGGTCTTCCCAACAGGAATCCATTAACCAGTTCCATACTTCTTTATTTCTTCACAAATATGGTAACAAAGCGGGGAAACTGCTGGCTCGGATGTCCTCGGGACGCCACAACCCAACCCACATCTCGGCACTGAGAAATCCCTCAGGCACCATAGTTACTGAACCCTCAACCGTGAGCTCTATACTTACGAATTATTACACAGCACTATACACTGAAGACTCGGTTGACACACACAAAGCCGCTGAACTTTTATCCTCAATTAAACTACCCTCCATCACAGAAGCCCAGCTGGAAGCATTAAATAAACCCATATCTCTCTGACAAATTCAGGGCATCATTAAATCGATGGCCAATGGTAAGGCCCCGGGTCCAGGCGGACTCTCCTCGGACTTCTACAAACTTACATCTGATTTTACCTCAGACACCCTCTCGCTTGTATATAATACAATCTTGGACGGGGGCTCATATCTACCATCAAGCTCCTCAGCGCACATAAAACTACTAGCTAAAAAGAACAAAGACCCACTATACCCTGGGTCTTACAGACCCATATCCCTTATAAATGTAGACGCCAAGATCCTGTCAAAAATTATAGCCTCCCGACTAGCCGAAATCCTCCCCTCTATAATTCACCCAGCCCAATCAGGTTTCGTACAAGGCCGATCGGCCACGCTAAACATTAGGAAAGTATTGCTCATTTTAGAACAGGCCAAGCAACATCCTGAAAAAGACATTGCCATAATTTCATTGGACGCTGAGAAAGCCTTCGATAACATCAGCTTCAAATGGTTATTCATGGTAATGAACTCGGTAGGCTTCCCTGGCCCTTTCTTAAACTTCATCCATAAGATGTACGCTAGCCCATCAGCCCGCCTAGTCACCCCCACTTTCATCTCTCCGGTCTTTCCCCTAGCCAAGGGCACCCGCCAGGGTTGCCCACTTTCCCCACTATTGTTCAGCTTAGCCATAGAACCTCTCTCTAGACAACTTAACTCTCCCCAGGGAATCAGCGGGGTTACTATCGGTGAACGGACATGTCGCTCAGCACTTTTTGCTGACGACATCCTCCTGTTCTCCTCCGATCCACCGAATGACTTCAAATATCTAACAAGCACCCTTCAACTGTTTAGAGAGTGTGCTGGACTGAGAATCAACTTTGATAAAAGCAAGGTACTACCCCTCAACCCACGTCTTGCGGTGTCTTGGAGATCGTCCTCCCCCTTCCTAATTGCCGAAAAACAGCTCACATACCTGGGCATACACATTGGTAAGGAACCGGCCTCTCTCTACTTGCTGAACTACCCTCCGCTCATAGCAAAAATCATAAAGGAGTTGGCGGGCTGGGGAGCCCTCCCTCTCTCACTCTTCGGGAGATGTCATCTGGTCAAGATGGTTTCATTTGCAAGATTACTCTATCCCTTACAAACTTTACCCCTACTACTAAAACATAAAGACGTACAGAAAATTCATAAAGCGATCACCACTTTTTTGCGGAAAGGTAAACGGTCAAGGATATCTCTCCAAAAGCTTTGCCTCCCGAAGAGTGAGGGCGGGGTGGGCCTCCCCAGCCTTAGATTCTACAACCTTGCTTGTCTATTGAGAAATGGACTAGACTGGATTTCTGGTCACTCCACATACTCCAACTTACACCTGGAAGAAGCTCACGCCTCTCCCTACAACCTAAAAGCTATTCTACACACCAGGGTTACCTCTCTTCCGCCACATCTAAAAGGTAGTCTTGTAATCAAAGACACTGTAATAGCCTGGAGGGAAATACAAAAGCTGCTAAGCCTTCCATCCTCGATCTCTCCAGCATTGCCTATCCTAGGCAACCCCATGTTTCCACCATCCCTGGATACCCTTGCTTTCTCTCATTGGTCTGCAAGAGGCCTATCATTGGTCTCTCAACTATACAAGATGGGTCACAATTCTATTAGGCAATTCTCTGATCTTAAGGAGGAGTTTTCCCTGCCTCCCTCTCATGCCTTTTACTACCTTCAACACAGGTCTTTTCTACAGTCCTGCCAAGGCTCCCACCATAACCCCTGCAAAACTTCATTCATTGATTCTCTTGTCCAATGGCAACTACTCCATCTCACATATCTACGGGCAAATCATCAAACACCAAGCCTCTAAATACTCCTTAACCCCTTTTCATCTATGGAGCCTAGCATTGGATAACCAAGAAACTCCGGAACACATCCTTTCGGGTTACAAGAAAATTTGATCACTTGTGGTTGCTGAAACTTGGAGGGAGACCCAATTCAAAATCGCTCACAGAGCATACCTTCCGTCACGCTTCACATCAGGCTCCCACCCCCGAGGCTTCTGCCCCTGGTGCCTCACTCCCAAACCCACACTCTTCCGTAATGCCACAACATATCTCTCTTCTGGGACAAAATTCTAGCATACATTGGCACAGTTAGTGGCCAGTACTTCTCCAAGGATCCCATGATGTGCATCTTCAGTGGGAGCCCGTCTGGGCCTCAATCTCCCGCTAACCCTATGCCAACTCTATCAAACTGGGGTCACCTGTGCCTGCTGGCAGCAAGAAGAGCTATTATGCAGTGTTGGATTCAACAATCTCCCCCTGGTCTGCCCCAAGTCAAGCAAGGCCTCTTCACCTTACTTTTTCTGGAAAAACAAGACACAATTAACCTGAACTTCAAACCATCAAAAAAATTCTTTGCAAAATGGCGGAAATTCATAGAACATTCCTTCAACGAAACGGAGATCAACCACTTTATGGCTCCCTTCAAACTCTCAGATTGGTACTTAAAAGCCGACATTTCAAACACTCTAGGTAAACTTAAAATTCGGGACATAACCCCCCCAGCTATCAACCTTGCTCCAGTAGGCGCCCCTGAAGCTCCACCCTAACAACCTACTCCACCAAGCCCTATTTTCAAGGCCAACCAACCTATTGGCACAAGTGACACTACTCACCCCCCTAAGAGTCTTTCCCTCCCCACTACTCCTGGTTCCTACATGAGAAACTCTCACCATATATCTGTGGACACAACCTAAATGCACACCGGATGGGCCCCTTTCTTTCTCTCTGTCTTTTAGTGTTATATCAACTGATTTACATTTTGTTCTACTAGTGCTGCTGTTACTTCTAAGCTATGAACCTAATGTATGTTATCTATGTATTATTGAAAAACTTCAATAAAAATGTATATTAAAATAAAGCCTGTGACATTCTGCGGGGTACGGACCTTTCCCCAAACTTTCACCATTAGGGAGTATGTAGGCTATAGCCTATTTGATGTGTTAAAATTTGCAGAATCTGGTGCCCCTGGAATATCTCTCTTACCCATATGATGCCTCATAATGTAATGAGCTGAGGGAGACAAGGATGAGCCAGCAGGTGGATCACTATCAAACGCCCCAACAAAATGTAACTGGGAGGCCAGATAGTATAGCCACGGATTAGGCAGGGAAACCCCCTCCTATCCTTGGGCCTCTGAAGCTGCACAAGCCTGATCCTTGGTGACTTGTCTTTCCAAAGTAGGGTCCAGACCAGCGTATTAACTAGGCTAAAGATGTACAAAGATACCACTACAGGTGCATTATGTATTAGGTATAGGAGTTGTGGCATAGGAACCATGCTTATAAGGTTGGCCCTGCCAATCAGGGATAGACACAGTTTGTTCCAGACTGCTATTTTAGCTTTAAATCTTTGTAGTAATGGTAGTATTATTACCATACGCTGTAATAGTGGGGGAGATGTGTATCCCTAAATACTTGAATGACTGGACTACTGGAACTGGACAAATCGTGGACAGCGTCAAGGAGACCTCATCATCAAGAGGAAGGAGAGCCCAATTTATTGTCAAGCCCGAGTGGTCCCTGAAGGCGGTTATGACCTCCATCAGGCATCTAAGGGAAGTGTCTGTATCCCCAAGAAAAAAACAGCATATCGTCAGCGTTATGCGTTATTTTTTCCCTAAGCTCTTTATACACAAATCCCACAATCCTACTGTCCTGCCTTACCAGTGCTGCCAGGGGTCCAATGCAGTGGCGGCTGGTGAAGTTTTTGGATGGGGGGGCGCCAGGCCCCGCCCTTCCCTTTGACCCCTCCTACTTTTAATAAGCCCCGCCCCTTATAGAATCCACCCACTTGTGTAGAGGGGGTGATAATGTCGCATACCATTATTATGATGGTAATGATGTTTCTAAATTTCGATTTTATCGTCAGACCTTGTTTGACACAGATAGGGACT
>BLSH010299375.1:94556-106164 GCA_018402905.1 Glandirana rugosa | reverse complement strand
CTCATCCAATCACCCTGAGCGGAGGCTCAGGGCAGCCAATCAGCCTATGCATGGCCGCAGGAAGAAGCGCACATGCATAGGCTTGAATGGCCGACCAATAGGCTCACTTACTTGGCTGTCATGTGACAGCCAAGGAGCCGAAAAGAAAAAAAAAAAAAGAAAGTCAATGCACCGGCGCCACCTGTAGGTGGGCGGGGTTGACTTTTTTTTTTTTTTTTCGTCTTTTGCCGGCGGGGAGGCGGCGCCCCAGCGTCCCTCCCACACCAGCCGCCGCTGGTCCAATGGCAAGATCAAAAAGCAAGGGGGACAATGGGCATCCATGCCTTGTCCCCCTCCCTAATTTAAAAGCTGGTGAGACCCTCCCTCCCGTATTGCTGCCATCAGAGCCTGGTAGAGAAGTTGGACTAGCGAAATGAAAGTCTCGCCAAATCCAAATAATTATGGCCATTCCACACTGTTGAATGCCATGATGGCATCTAATGACAACAAGGTACGATGACCAGTATTGCCTGCCTGCATCTGCATATTGAGGTATACTCTTCTAATAATAATGGCTGTGGACTTCATGGGCATAAAGCCCGATTGATCGGGGTGAATAATCGTTGATATACATTTATATAACTGCGTGGCCAGGCTTTTCGCTAGGATTTTCACATCTACCAGAAGTAGGGATATAGGCCTGGTCTGTAGGTGGTTGACTTCATGCATTTTTATGAAATGTTAAAAAAATGGTTGTAAAGTACATTTCTAATCATATATATATATTCTATGTATTATTATGCCTCATTTAAAGTCCCATTTTCCTTTTTCCGGTCCAAATACTAAATAGGGATGGAGGCTAGCTATATTGGTTGTGTCAGGTCACACTCTTTGCTGTAGGTACTAATATCTTAATATTTTCCTGCATCACCTTGGTCAGAAAGGCCAAGACAAGAGGTACTGGAAGCCTTCTGGAAGGTCCACTTCCTCAGAGCGTCCAATAAGGCAGCTTGGTGATGATGATGTCTCTAAACAAAATTTTGATATTTTCATTGTCTGGAGATGCAAAAAGGTCCACCACTGGAAGAAAGGACCAATCCACCAACTTTTGACACACCTGCCGGAGTAGCAAACACTCTATGTTGTCTATCGACTACCTTGTAGATAGTTCACCCCAAAGCTGACCCGGCTTGGCCCTAATTATACCACTGACAGGAGGAGAAGGTTCTCCTGATCCTAATTCATTATTATTATTATTATATAATATTTATATAGTGCCAACAGTTTACGCAGCCTTTACAATGTAGAGGGCGGACATCACAATTACAAAACAATTCAATACAGAAGGAATAGTAGGGCCCTGCTTGTCACAAACCTGGTGGTTGGGTCTGTCTTGTGCAGGGAACAACCGCTCTTGCGCACCCGATTCGAGAACCCCTGGTAGAGTAGACAGAGGCCCAAGAGGCACGAGGGCTGGGGGGTCACCGATGATGTAGTGAGGCTCCAGAAGACGTGCAGATAGAAGGATGGTCGTACAGGCTGGGTTGGCAACAGGCAGGCAGGAAGGTACAAAAGGATCAGGCAAACGGGTAGTCAAGTCCAAGCAAGGTTCGTTAACGGGCGGGCAGCAGAGGTACAAGGGAGCAGACAATCGGATGGTCGTGGATAGCCGGGGTCGGTGCAGGTAGCGGAACAGCAGGTCAGGACAAGCCGGGTCAACAGGAGGCAGAACAAACACAGGAACAGGTAGCAGGAGCTGAGGCTCACAGGTCACGGACGCTGTAGGACGAGCAGCACTTGTTGCTGGGATCTCTGGGTTTAAATAGCACCATTCAGCACCGTTTCCGGTGCGTGCGAACGCGCACGGACGCGCGCAAACGCGCACAGGCGTGCGCACCACCGCGGAAACAGCCAGAATTCACTGGCAGACATGTTCCTTCTCTAACACTGCTCGTGGAGCTTACATTCTAAACGGAGGGGGGAAGTGGTACAAAAGGTAATAGGTGCGGAGATGATTTGATGGGGGTGACTTGGGTACAGTTCTTAGGTAGGTGAGGGGATAGGCTTCCCTGAATAGATGAATTTTCAGGGATCTCCTGAAGGTAGACAGGGTGGGGGCTGATCGGACATACCGGGGCAGGGAGTTCCAGAGGATCGGAGAGGCTCTAGTGAAGTCCTGGAGGCGAGCATGGGAGGAGGTAACCAGGGTGCTAGAAAGTAGGAGGTCCTGGGAGGAGCGGAGGGGACGATTTGGGTGATATCTGCAGATGAGGATAGAGATGTAGCTGGGGGCGATGTTGTGGATGGTCTTGTATGTTGTGGTTAGTATTTTGAATTTTATACAATGGGGTAGTGGAAGCCAGTGAAGGGATTGGCAAAGAGGGGCAGCATTTATCTTAATGGTAAAGTCATGAGGAGAAGACCAGGAAGGAGGAAATATAAGAAGCTCAGTTTTAGAAAGATTGAGGTTGAGAAAGTGGTGTGACATCCATACCCATATATCATTCAGTAAGTTTGTGATCTGTGAGGAGATCATTATGGGCTCCACTTCTTTCAAAAAAGACTCTGCATGTCCCCCTGCTTCTTGGTGAAGGCCACCGCCATGACATTGCCCATTCTTTCGAGGACTAATCCTCCCCGTATCATAGGACTGAATGCAAGGCCTGATGTACTGCCCACCCTCCCGTTTGTTGGAAGAAGCTAATTTTCGCCAAATGGGCCCACTGGCCCTGAGCCCAATGGCCTTTGAAGGTGGCAACCTTGCCTGTCTTGTTGGTGTCCAAGGTCACTACTAACCAGGTTACCAGAGAAGAGAGTGGCATTGTAGGAGATTTCTGGCCTCCAAACACCACAAAGATCTTATCTCATCCCTGGGGTTGTCAGAATCTTTGGAGATCGCCTCTGGAAATACCACTGACATAGTAATTCCTTCTGAAATGAGCAAGAATGCAAATTGGCCCACTTTACCATCTTTATCATCAAAGTCTTGGTTCCCAGCAGCTGAAGGCAACTTCTGGCTGGAAGGTGATTGGCTAAACCTACTTCCTCTACATAAGCCAGGATGGAGGGAATTTTTTCTGATGGCAGAGATACCGTGTTCTCCCGCATATCCAGCTTCATGCCCAGGGGTAGATTAGACTCACTGACTCGTCGCCTAGTTTATGAGTCATCCAAATGTTTGAAGAGTCTCCACAACTAACTTATGAGGATTCACAAGCTGATTTCAGTCCTGGTTCAACAACAGGATATCGTCCAGGGGATGGTGAATAGAATCCATGTTTCCACAATTGGGCGATTAGTGGCAACAGTACCTTGGAAAAGACCCTGGGCAAAATTGTTAGCCTGAATGGTAGGCAGATGAATTAATAATGGAGTTGAGATACCGCAAACCTCAAAAACTTTTGAAAGTTATGTGGAAGTTCGGCATCCTTCAGACCTAGGGTTGCCACCTCATCCCTTTAAACCCGAACACGTATTAATTACACAGGTTCTGTGGCTGATTAAGGTGGTAATTAACCACTTGCCGACCGCCGATCGGCATTTGACGGCGGCAAAGTGGCTCTGTAAGGCGAATCGCCGTCACATGACGGCGGCCGCCTGATCGCGCACACTGAGCGCGCCCGCACGCTCACTGTGTCCGGGGAGGGCCAGGTAGCGGGTGCGGCGGAGTCGATCTCCGCCGGCCACCCGCGATGCCCCCCCGGAGTGAAAGAACGGAGGTCGGTGTAAGTAAACACGGACCTCCGTTCTGTGAAGGGGGAAGGGCTGTGAGCCTTCCTGTACATGGAGGCTGTGACCACTTCCCTTCCCCAGCTAGGCAAGCCCCCATACAGTTAGAACGCCCAGGTAACACAGTTAACCCTTAGAGCGCCCCCTACAGGTTAACCCCTTCACTGCCAATGGCATTTACACAGTAATCAGTGCATTTTTATAGCACTGATCGCTGTATAAATGCCAATGGTCCCAAAAAAGTGTCAAAATGGTCCGACATGTCCGCCGCAATATCGCAGTACCGCTAAAAATCGCAGATCGCCGCCATTACTAGTAAAAAATAAAAAAAAAAATAAAAACCCCAAAAATGAATTCTCATCATCCGTAAACGTGACCACTTTTGCGCAAACCAATCAATAAACGCCGATTGCGATTTTTTTTTATCACAAATATGAGGACGAATATAAATCGGCCAAAACTAATGAAAAAAAATGTTTTTTTATATTTTTTTTTTGGATTTGTATTTTAGCAAAAAGTAAGAAATTTGGTTTTTTTTTGCAAAATTGTTGCTCTTCTTTTGTTTATAGCGGTGATCAGAAATGATGCAGAGGTGATCAAATACCACCAAAAGAAAGCTCTATTTGTGGGGAAAAAAGGACGCAAATTTCGTTTGGGTACAACGTCGCACGACCGCGTAATTTTCAGTTAAAGCGATGCAGCGCCGAATCGCAAAAAGGGCTCCGGTACTAAAGCTGGAAATCCTTCCGGGGCTGAAGTGGTTAAGTTCACTCGGTGACTTATCTGCATTAAATTAGCCTCATAACCTGTGTAATTCATATGGGTTCGGGTTTAAAGGGATGAGGTGGCAACACTATTCAGACCTATGAAATGGAGCCAGTCTTCCCCATTGATCTCAGACATCTCAGTCATGTGTTATGTAGTCTCACTTCCCTAGTGGCAATGTACTGATCGCAAACAGTGCCAATTTTTTGCCATTTGCCCATGGCTGTCTGAGCTCGCAGTCCAATTGTTTTCTTATTTATTTTGTTATCAAATAATTGCATTTAAAAAAATAATTTTAATGTTATTATTTCACTATTATTTTGCTGTTTTTGTTGTTCCCCAGCAGTTAAGCATGGATTCCCAACTGGGAATGCGCTTTGTCCTTTCACTTTTACACTTATTTTGGCTTTTTTTTTGTTTATCTGCTTTTTGTTTGTTTTTTTTTATCTTTTTTTTTTTTTATTGTTGTTTTATACTTTTCAGCTATTTAGACCGCCGCCATCTAGTGTCTGCTCTTCATACTGCACCCTCTGTATTAATCAGTTCTGTTATATTAGTGATCCTCCGAAATACAGGAAACACGGGACTGAGCAATGCACCAAATGTAACTTCCTGTCCTTTTTCCTGTTTTCAGCCATTTTAGAGCTCCTTCCTGAAGGTTCAACAGCTTCTCCATCCTGAGCACACGGCCACCAGCATGGGAGGTTCTCCATGTCAGAGGTCACAGGTGAGTCAGGTGGGGGTCCTATCCATGGTGCAGGGCTCCTGTCCCTGCTATAGATATATCTATGATCTGTGTTTTCCTCCTTGTGATTGCTGATCGGGGTATATATATATATCTGAAACATGTGAGGCAAACAGCACAGCGGTGACTTCATAGTGACCATCAGACCATCCCACCGGTCATATATAGAAAAAGTCCACAGGATTGCTGCACAAACATTGTAAGGGAAAAAAGATACAGAAATGGGTAGAATTCCCTTTTATATATATAGTATGGATGTGGATTGCATTTCCACACTTTGTCACCTTGATAAAGAGGGTCACCGCGCTCTCTAAACATTGATGGGACTTCAGAATCGACTTCTCGGTGTTGGGAGTCCTCTTCATTGCTGGGCATTAAGGCTGGGTTCACATATATGGGAATTGGATGCGGGTTTCCCCACATCTACTTCGCATGACAGGCGAGTGTGGCCGTCTCTCAATGGTTAACGCAGCCTCGGAGCAGATTGGAAAAGGGTCCCATGCGTGTTTGGGGACCGGGTCAGATGCAAATTCAGCCGCACATCTGAACCCAGGCTTAATGGGTCTCAGAATGACACCTAAGAAGGACATTCAGACTGCCCTTCAATAATGTTCCTCTGATGTGGCTGAGAATATGGCCAGGAACACCAGGAGAACCAATTGGTTCCTGGCAATCCAAGAATTTAGGATTATGGTGGAGCATAAAAACAGAAAATTCATCAGAGTGCTGACACTCCTTCCTGGGTCCATTGTTTTGGCTGCACTTGTGATTCTACTTCCTCCTCTCCTGTACATACTGCCCACTGTCATACCCTCCATGCTCCTCTCCTCTACATACTGCCCACTGCCATACCCTCCACACTCCTCTCCTGTACATACTGCCCACTGTCATACCCTCCATGCTCCTCTCCTCTACATACTGCCCACTGTCATACACTCCACACTCCTCTCCTGTACATACTGCCCACTGCCATACCCTCCACACTCCTCTCCTCTACATACTGCCCACTGTCATACCCTCCACACTCCTCTCCTGTACATACTGCCCACTGTCATACCCTCCACACTCCTTTCCTGTACATACTGCCCACTGTCATACCCCCCACACTCCTCTCCTGTACATACCGCTCACTGTCATATCCTCCACACTCCTCTCCTCTACATACTGCCCACTGTCATACCCTCCACACTCCTCTCCTGTACATACTGCCCACTGTCATACCCTCCACACTCCTCTCCTGTACATACTACCCACCTCCATACCCTCCACACTCCTCTCCTTCAAGCCGGATTCACACCTATGCATTTTTAGTGCATTTTGCAGATTTGCACTACAGCATATGTTCCATAGGAAATAATGTAGTGCAAATATGCAAAAAGCACACAACATGCATAGGTGTGAATCCAGCCTCAGACTGGGACAGAGGCTGATATTACCCTTGGTTCAGACAGGGCTAGGGGCTAGTGTTTCTCTTGGTTAAAGAGGAAGTAAACCCTCATGGAGTTTACTTCCTCTATATTCCCCTGCAAAGTAGAAATATAATGGGCCGGTGTGCATCGCATAGTAGCTCATTATGTGTCACTTACCTGCAAATGAAGCCTGCGGCATCCAGCGCTGTCCCCACAGCAGGGAGCGTCCATCTTCAGCCCCTCTTCCTTCCGGGGCTGCGATTCCGGCTCTGTGACTGGCCAGAGTCGCGTGAAATCACTCCCGCGCAGGAGCCGCCAGTCACGGCACGATCTCAGTGAAGAAACGGCACGGAGGTGAACATGATGTTGGCACATCTAGGAAACTGCATATCTCCTGAACCATGCAGGTTTGGGAGATATGCAGGGCATCTACAGGTAAGCCTTATTAGAGCACTTTTTGTGATTCGGCACTGCATCGCTTTAACTGACAATTGCGTGGTTGTGCGGCGTTGCACCCAAACTAAATTTGCGTCCTTTTTTTCCCCAGAAATAGACCTTTCTTTTGGTGGTATTTGATCCCCTCTGCGTCATTTCTGATCTCAGGTATAAACAAAAAAAGCAACAATTTTGCAAAAAAAAAATTTTTTCTTACTTTTTGCTAAAATACAAATCCAAAAAAAATATAAAAAAACGTCATTTTCAATCGGTTTTGGCCAATTTATATTCTTCCTCATATTTTTGCTAAAAAAAAAATCACTATCGGCGTTTATTGATTGGTTTAAAAGTTGCAGCGTTTACGAATGATGCAGATTCATTCCTGGGATTTTTATTTATTTTATTTTTTATTTTTTACTAGTAATGGCGATGATCTGGGATTTTTAGCGGTACTGCGATATTGCGGCGGACATGTCGGACCAGTTTGCCACTTTTTTGGGACCATTGGTATTTATACAGCGATCAGTGCTATAAAAATACACTGATTACTGTGTAAATGCCATTGGCAGTGAAGGGGTTAACCTGGAGGGGGAGCTGTTTGGGTTAACTGTGTTCCCTGTGTGTGTTCTGTGTGGGGGCTGGGCTGGCCGGGGGAGGGGAGTGATCACAGCCCTTCCCCTTCTGTCAGAATGGAGATCTGTGTTCACATACACGGACCTCCGTTCTTTCACTGCAGAGGGGGCCATCGCAGGTAGCCGGCAGAGATCGAATCTGCCCTACCTGCTCCCTGGCCCCCCCGGAACAAGCGCAGCTCCTGCGGGGCGCACGCACTCACAATATTAGTTATCGCGGCCGCTGTCAGGTGACGGTGATTTGCGATAACGAGCCACTTTGCCACCATCACGTTGCGGCAGGCGGTCGGCAAGCGGTTAAAGTGGTTGTCACAAGTTGACAACCACTTTAAGACTGTTCATGAGCTGGTGTTTACCTTGGTTAAGACTGGGCAGGAGCTGGTGATTCCCTTGGTTCATACTGGGGCTAAGGCTGATCTTACCCTTGGCTCAGGCTGAGCCAGGAGCTGGTGTTTCCCTTGGTTCAGACTGGGCTAGGATTTGGTGTTTCCCTTGATTCAGAATGGGTCAGGAACTGGTGTTACCTAGGGTTCAGAATGAACAAGGAGCTGGTGTTTCCCTTGGTTCAGACTGGGGCAGGAGCTGGTGTTTCTCTTGGTTAGGACTGGGCCAGAACTGGTGTTTCCCTTTGTTCATACTGGGATAAAGGCTGATATTACCCTTGGTTCATACTGGGATGGGAGATGTTTTTTCTCTTGGTTCTGACTGGGACAGAGGCTGATATTACCCATTGTTCAGACTGGACCATAAGCTTGTGTTTCCCTTGGTTCAAACTAGGCAAGGAGCTGATGTTTCCCTTGGTTCAGACTGGGCAAAAACTTGTAGCTTCTCTTGGTTCAGACTGGGAAAAAACTTGTTGCTTCTCTTGGTTCAGACTGGGCCAAGACTTGTAGCCGGTCTTGGTTCAGACTGGGCCAGGAGCTCATGTTTCCCTTGGTTTTCGCCTCTAGGAAGCATAGGAAGAATCAGACTAATTGTTCGCTAGACGTACATGGTTCTCCAGCATGAAGTAACTATTTACTGTCTCAGCCATGATTTTGACAGAGGCTGATGTTATCCTTGGTTCAGACTGAACCAGGAGCTGATCTTTACTTTGGTTCAGCCTGGGTCAGGAGCTGGCGTTTCACCTTGATTCAGACTGGGCCAGGAGCTGGAGTTTCCCTTGGCTCAAACTGGGCCAGGAGCTGATGTTTCCCTTGGTCAATACTGGGATAGAGGCTGTTATTACCCTTGGTTCAGACAAGGCCAATAGCTGGTGTTTCCCTTGGTTCAGATTAGGCCAGAAGCTGGTGTTTCCCTTGGTTGACACTGGACCAGGAGCTGCTTTTTTCCTTGGTTCAGACTGAGCCAGGAGCTCACATTTCTCTTGGTTCAGGCTGGGACAGAGGCCTATGTTACCCTTGTCTCAGGCTGAGCTAGAAGCTGCTGTTTCCCTTGAATCAGACTGGTCCAGGGGTTGGTGTTTCTGTTAGGAAAAGACTGTGCTGAGGGTTAATTGCATTTGCTTGTGGATTCCTCTAATTCCTGGAGCAGCAGCAGCTCTATTTAAACTTCCTGCTTCCTGTAGCAAATGTTGTCCATTCTACAGCGTTTAGTGTGAGTTCCTTGCTTCCTGACTATCTGATACCTGTTCCTATGACCCGGCCTGCTTTGACCCTGCTCTGAACTCTGCCTGCACCGACCCCAGGTTCTACGACCACTCTACTGCCTGCTCCCTTGTATCTTGCTGCCTGAACGTTACCGATCCAGCCTGCACCCAACCATCCATCTGCCTGAACCCTTGTACTTCACCGCCCGCCAGTTACCGACCCGGACTGCCTCATGACCCTTCTGCCTGCACGAGCTCCAGCGGACATCTACCTTGCATCAGTGACTGTTCAGCCCTCGTGCCCCCCCGTGCTCCTGAGTTCCCTCTCTGCACTACCAGGGACTCACGAACCGGGGCCGCAAGAGAGGTACCCCCTGCATAAGCCAGACTCCATCACCAGGTACGTGACAGTTTCTCTTGGGTCAGAAGCTGGTGTTTCCCTTGGTTCAGACTGGTATAGAGGCTGATATTACTCTCTGTTCATACTGGGAGAGAGGTTGATATTACCCTTGGTTCAGACTGAGCAAGGAGCTGGTGTTTCCCTTGGTTCAGACTGGGATAGAGGCTGTTATTACCCTTGGTTCAGACAGGGTCAGGCGCTGGTGTTTCCCTTGGTTCAAACTGGACCGGGAGCTGGTGTTTCCCTTGGTTCAAACTGGACCGGGAGCTGGTGTTTCCCTTGGTTCAAACTGGACCGGGAGCTGGTGTTTCCCTTGGTTCAAACTGGACCTGGAACTGGTGTTTCCCTTGGTTCAGACTGGGCCAGGAGCTGCTGTTTCCCTTGTTTCAGAGTAGGCAAGAAGCTGGTGTTTCCCTTGGTTCAAACTGGACCAGGAGCTGGTGTTTCCCTTGGTTCAAACTGGACCTGGAACTGGAGTTTCCCTTGGTTCAAACTGGTCCAGGAGCTGCTGTTTCCCTTGGTTCAGAGTGGGCCAGAAGCTGGTGTTTCCCTTGGTTCAAACTGGACCAGGATCTGGTGTTTCCCTTGGTTCAGACTTGAGCAGGAGCTGCCGTTTCCCTTGGTTCAGACTGGGCCTAGAGCTGCTGTTTCCCTTGGTTCAGAGTGGGCCAGAAGCTGGTGTTTCCCTTGGTTCAGACTGGGCCTGGAGCTGCTGTTTCCCTTGGTTCAGACTGGGCCAGAAGCTGGTATTTCCCTTTGTTCATACTGGGATAGAGGCTCATATTACCCTTGGTTCATATTGGGGCGTTTCTCTTTGTTCAAACTGGGCCATGAGCTAGTTTTTCCCTTGGTTCAGACTGGACCGGGAGCTGGTGTTTCCCTTGGTTCAAACTGGACCGGGAGCTGGTGTTTCCCTTGGTTCAAACTGGACCGGGAGCTGGTGTTTCCCTTGGTTCAAACTGGACCTGGAACTGGTGTTTCCCTTGGTTCAGACTGGGCCAGGAGCTGCTGTTTCCCTTGTTTCAGAGTAGGCAAGAAGCTGGTGTTTCCCTTGGTTCAAACTGGACCGGGAGCTGGTGTTTCCCTTGGTTCAAACTGGACCTGGAACTGGAGTTTCCCTTGGTTCAAACTGGTCCAGGAGCTGCTGTTTCCCTTGGTTCAGAGTGGGCCAGAAGCTGGTGTTTCCCTTGGTTCAAACTGGACCAGGATCTGGTGTTTCCCTTGGTTCAGACTTGAGCAGGAGCTGCCGTTTCCCTTGGTTCAGACTGGGCCTAGAGCTGCTGTTTCCCTTGGTTCAGAGTGGGCCAGAAGCTGGTGTTTCCCTTGGTTCAGACTGGGCCTGGAGCTGCTGTTTCCCTTGGTTCAGACTGGGCCAGAAGCTGGTATTTCCCTTTGTTCATACTGGGATAGAGGCTCATATTACCCTTGGTTCATATTGGGGCGTTTCTCTTAGTTCAAACTGGGCCATGAGCTAGTTTTTCCCTTGGATGAGGATGGTACTGCGCAGCCTATACCAGTGTGTAAGTAAAAGAACCTTGCCCCTAGTGGTTCTAGGATGTATTGCCACACTATTTCACTGTTAGTAGTTAAATAGGCATGTGAAGCAAAAAATGGATAAATTGATGATTGTCACTTTATCACACCGTTATGTAGGATCTTGGTGATCCCCGTTCCAAGAAAATGAATGTGTGACCATATCCGACGCGTCATGGTAGGAGTAGGTTCCCTTTTTGATCGAGTACCGGGTCAAACTTGATTCTCTTTGCGGGGTTATACTTGGTTCCCATTATACTCGGAGATAGGGTCATACTTGTTTCCCTTTATGGTCGAAGACCGGGTCAGACTTGGTTCCCTTTGTCGTCGAGGTCCGGGTCAGACTTGGTTCCCTTTGTGGTCGAAGACCGGGTGAGACTTGGTTCCCTTTGT
>BLSH010299375.1:81731-93540 GCA_018402905.1 Glandirana rugosa | reverse complement strand
GTGATTGCAGTATTCTAGTCTGCATCTCCCCAAGGTAATACTTAAAATCTGGCCTGTTGGTGAGTCCCAAGGACTGGAGTTGAGAATTACTGTGCTAGACTAATTGTTCACTAGACATACAAAGTTCTCCGGCATGAAGTAACTATTTACTGTCTCAGCCATTATTTGGAAAGAGGCTGATATTATTCTTGGTTTAGACAGGACCAAGAGCTGGTGTTTCCCTTGATTGAGAATGGACCAGGAGCTTGCGTTTCCCTTAACCACTTCAGCCCCGGAAGGATTTCCCACTTTTAGGACCAGATCACTTTTTGCGATTCGGCACTGCGTCCCTTTAACAATTGCACGGTCGTGCGGCGTTGTACCCAAATGAAATTTGCGTCCTTTTTTTCCCACAAACAGAGCTTTCTTTTGGTGGTATTTGATCGCCTCTGCGTCATTTCTGATCACTGCTAGAAACAAAAGAAGAGCGACAATTTTGCAAAACAAGCCAAATTTCTTACTTTTTGCTAAAATACAAATCCAAAACAAAAATATAAAAAAACATTTTTTTCCATCGGTTTTGGTTGATTTAGATTCTTCCTCATATTTTTGGTAAAAAAAAAATCGCAATTGGCATTTATTGATTGGTTTGCGCAAAAGTTGCCGCGTTTACGGACGATGAGAATTAATTTCTGTTTTGTTTTTTTTTATTTCTTTTTTTACTAGTAATGGCAGCGACCTGCGATTTTTAGCGGGACTGCGATATTGCAGCGGACATGTTGGACCATTTTGACACTTTTTTGGGACCATTGGCATTTATACAGCGATCAGTGCTATAAAAATGCACTGATTACTGTGTAAATGTCATTGGCAGTGAAGGGGTTAACCTGCAGGGGGCCCTCTAATGGTTAACTGTGTTCCCTGGGCGTTCTAACTGTGTGGGCTGGGCTGGCTGGGGAAAGGGGATGATCACAGCTTCCATGTAGAGGAAGGCTGTGATCACCGTCCTTCCCTCTCTATGAGAACGGAGATCCGTATTTACTTTCACGGACCTCCATTCTCTCACTGCGGGGGGCGTACCGTACCCGCTCCCTACCCCCCCTGGACACAGTGTGTCATATGACGGCGGTTTGCGATAACGAGCCACTCTGTCGAAGTCGGGCGGCGGTCGGCAAGTGGTTAAATGAGACTGGGCCAGAAGCTGGTTTTACGCCTGGTTGAGACTGGACCAGAATCTGGTGCTTCCCTTGGTTGAGACTGGACCAGGAGCTGCTGTTTCCCTTGAATCAGACTGGGCCAGGAGCTGCTGTTTCCCTTGAATCAGACCAGGTCAGGAGCTGCTGTTTCTCTTGGTTCAGACTGAACCATTAGCTTGTGTTTCTCTTGGTCAAAGTTCAATGTTAACCTTGGCTCAGGCTGAGTCAGGAGCTGCTATTTCCCTTGAATCAGACTGGTTCAGGACATGGTGTTTCCCTTGATTCAGAATGTGCCAGGAGCTGGTGATTCTCTTCGATCAGACTGAGCCAGGAGCCGGTGGTTTCCTTGGTTAAGACTGGGCCAGTAGCTGGTGTTTCTCCTTGTTCAGATTGAGAAAGGAGCTGGTGTTTCAATTGGATTGGACTGGTCCAGGCATTGGTGTTTCCCTTGGTTCAGGTGGGGCCAGGAGCTGGTGTTTGCCTTGGTTCAAACTGGGCCAGGAGTTGGTGTTTCCCTTGGTTCATGCTGGGATATAGGCTGATATTACCTTTTGGTTCAGAATGAACAAGGAGTTGGTGTTTGGTTCATATTGGGATAGAGGCTGATGTTCTTCTTGGTTCAGACAGGGCTAGGAACTGTTGTTTCCCTTGGTTCAGAATGGGCCAGGAGCTGATGTATCCCTTGGTTCATACTGGGATAGAGACTGATATTACCCTTGGTTCATGCTGGGTCAGGAGCTGGTGTTTCCCGTGGTTCATACTTTGCCAGGAGCTTGTGCTTCCCTTAGTTCAGACTGGGCCTGGAGCTGGTGTTTCCCTTGGTTCTTACTGGGATAGAGACTAATATTACCCTTGGTTCAGACGTTTCTCTTGATTTAGACTGGGCCTGAAGCTGTCTTTTCTCTTTGTTCAGAATGGGCCAGGAGCTGGTGTTTCCCTTGGTCCAGACTGGGATAGAGGCTGATATTACTATTTGTTCATACTGGGATAGCATCTGATATTGTGAGGAGCAGAATTAAAATGGAGTCAGAATGATGTTTCTACAGTGAAACTATCAACGAGGAGTTCCCCCTTTGGAAAAGTTATTCTTCTTCATAAATGAACTTTATTCTCATTTTTAAATGTTCTGAGCCCATTATTCATTATCTCAGCAGTTTCGTAACTCATATCCTGTGCAAATGTCGAGATGACCTCTCATTTTGGTTGAAATAGACTTGGCTGAACATCTTTGTTTGTTGAGGTCATTATTGAGAAATAGATATTATTATTTCCAAAATTCCCCCAACCACATCTTATTTTAATTACTATAGTTTGACTTGTTATGATAGATTTGACAAATCATCTTTAGACGCTCAATAGTTATGGCCAAAATGTCACGTATGCTGTTTTCCGATAATCATTTCCCAATACTTTGTTTGTTCTTAAACTTGGGCCTGTGCCCTACATTGACTTGTATTGTAACTTTCACTATAAAAGCTCTGTGAGAACCATAATTGGGATCACACCCATCATGATGAGATCCTATGCATAGTGCGATATTCTCAGTAAACTTATATCAGACGAATGCAGAAGCCTGGACCTTCCTTTATTTCAGGCTTTGATCATTACAGGGGTGACCCCTGGACGACTCTTCTTGACCGCACCTCTGCCTTCACCTCACCTGCAGCAGGAGGGACCACACCGGTGCCACAGGTGAGAAATATCTTTCTCAGGTATGATGTGTCTGTTTCTGTGCGGATGAGGTGTCGGTTGAGTTGTGCGGCCACAGAAGGTAGCGCGTTTCCTTCCTTTTTGAAAATTGCATTCAGTCTGTGCATGATTACTGGCAATATCTGTTATAAGAACGTTCTGTTATTTATTGTTTATGAGTACTCTGTCTTTCTATATTACCATTCACCATGACAACAGACATAGATTTTATAAAGGGACGTAGATAAGAAGGTACCACAATTTCTAAGAGCGAATCGAAGTTGTTGCGTGTTGCATTTTTGTGTGATTTTTTTTTTTTTTGTGTTCAGCTGTGGTCCCGGGGCAGTTTTGCCCGACAGGGAATGAGCCACAGTGCCTGTAGGACCTGCTGAGTATCCGCTGGTATAGGGCGATTTGCTTGGAGCCAACCCATATCAACCTCGAGGAGAGACGTCTCTCAAGGAAGGGACAGGTAAAGGGGACCCCTGAGAATAATACTGGACTGCTGGTACAAAGTCATATAAGTAGAAACGAGGGCTCCAAGTCCCGGAGTTCTCACTGTTGTCATTGTGGAATAAAGTAATTCAGAAACCAATAATTAGGTAAAATGGGAAATATGTGGAGAAAAGAGATACTCCCTCTAATGACCGACCATGGTTTTACTAAAGCAAATGCTAAACGATTAGTAAAAATAGCAAAGAAAACTGGATTGACTATCGCTAAATTACATCCCGGTGCTCCCATCCTTAGGATGATGGCAAATGGGGAGCCGGAGGCTTTAAAGCACCATGAAAAATGGTGTAAAATCACTCGCAGGGAGTGCCAGCAAATCTGACTAAATGGTGGCCACCAGAAGGGTCGCTGAGTACTCCTGTGATTGATGCCTTGTTTAATTTACTCTTCCGATTGTCTGATTGTGGAGGTATTGAATGTTTGGCTGCATGGGAAGAATTGGCTAAAAAAGATAATAATAAGCCACCCCCCTATAAGATGTGTTCTGAGAAAGCCCCTCTGCAACCTTATGAGGGGGAGGAATTACCCAATGGGTGGGCTTCCCCCTATATGGTAGCACGACGGGACTTGGCAGCAGCCTCGGCCCCAACCTCAGCCCCTAGATCGGAGGAGATAGAGGATTTCAGTCTCCCAGATCTACAGGCTACTGTATCTAGTAGTGAAGACTTACCTAGGGAAGTGCAGGAGAAGGCTGCCAAGGCAATAAGGAAAACTAGTCAAGCCCTGGAGAGAAGACCTAGCCTAGGACGGCTGGCTGAAGTTCAGAGACAGAGAAACAAAACATATCTGACAGATTCCGAAGGGGATGCATGGGAATACACTCCAACTAAAGGGACACTAGCCACATTTAAAAGGATTCATAAACCTGACACTTCCACACAAAGGGCTCCCTCACCTATACTGACCAGACAGAGGGAAAGAAAATTAGCACTAGAAGCAGCAGGGGTCCGTCGCACCCCTACTGAAAAGCTAGCACATAGACAATATCTTAGTTCTTCCTGGAGGGATGATAAGCCTCTAGAACACTGGTTCTCAACTCCGGTCCTCGGGACCCCTCAACAGACCAGGTTTGCAGGATAACTGAAACACATCACAGATGATATCATTTGCTGCTCAGTGATTTCAGTATTCTAGTCTGCATCTCCCCAAGGTAATACTTAAAATCTGGCCTGTTGGTGGGTCCCGAGGACCGGAGTTGAGAACCACTGCTCTAGAAGAAATGCCCCTTAGGGAAGTAGCACTCCCCGGGGAAATGGTGAATAATACCTACCAAGCACGGATTGCTACAGTTTACATTCCCTGGAGTCCATAGGAAATTAGGGCAATAGTATCTGACCTACCTAACTTAGAAAAATTCCAGAGGAAGTGGTGCCATAAAATAATTTGGGTACAGAAAATACAACAGGCCACTTATGCAGATATATGGATATTGGTTGATTGTGCTTTGCCCGTAAAGTATGTGGATGTTTGGAAGGTGTATGCTCAGCAAAAAGGTGCAGTTGAGCCGGGCATAATGAAGAGGGAGGTCGGTGTGGCAGACATTACGTATGAACAGACAGTCACTAGCTTGATTGAGATTTTACGTGATTGGGTTAATACAACCTTTGATAAAGGGCAGGATATGCGAATGTTAATGGAAGTAGTACAGAAGAGAGGAGAGGATGTGCTTGAATATTGGAATAGGTTTAAGGAAGCAATTCAAAAGCATACAGATTGGGGAATTGATAACAATGATGATTTAAAACCATCTGAATTGGTAAATGTATTGGTGGGAGGATTGTTGCCAGAATTGAGAGAGGAAATGGAATTACATACTGTTGGTTGGAGACGAAAGTCGGCTCCTGAATTGGTTGAGATTGCACAAGTTGTGCATGAAGTGTTGCAAAAACGAAAGGAAAAGTTTGAAAAGAAAGTAAGAACAAAAATAATGAATGTTCACGCCCCTAAGATAGAGGAGAAAGGTCCGGAACCAGCGGGAGTCGCTGGAGGAGTGGGAGTCCCGATTTCCACAGTGCAGGTTACCCCCCAGGGTTTTGCTGATGGCAGCCCCACCCTATCCACCCTCAGGAGTAGTATACATTTCCAATTATGGAATGCCCCAAACTAAGAGAAGAGGGTGGAAGGGAGGGATGGAGCAAAGAAAGAATCCCAGAATACAACCCAGGTATCAGCAAATGATACCAGTTAAAAGTGGAGCAGGCCCCCAGGGGATGCAGACTAGAGGACCCCTCACTTGTTTCAAATGCGGAGCCGGTGGACATATGGCCAGGGACTGCAGGGCCCGCTAGGATGAGGTGGAATGTGGTGACAATGCCAATGACACCCATGGTTGAAGTAACAATTAATGGTGTAGATTTTTCTGCTTTGGTAGACACTGGGGCCCAAAGATCACTTTTAAATAGTTTAACGTCTAACCTACCAGTGTCTAACAAAAAGGTCTCCCTTGTGGGAGTTAGCAATAACGTCATCACAGCTGCAGTTACTGAACCTGTGTCAGTGACGTTGGGTGAGAGATCCATCACTCATTCTTTTGTCTTGTCACCACATTCCCCATGTAATCTGCTGGGTAGGGATATACTATCCAAAATGGCAGTAACTATTGCATTAACCCCTGACAAAACGGTCATTGATATCCCATCAGAACAGGTAGAAGAAGCTTCCCATATCCTGCTCATGCCTGTCTATGAGATTGACATGGAGGGGGGAATTCCGGAAGACGCAAAACAACAAATTAACCCCTTGGTCTGGGTGACTGGTCAAAATAGCCCAGGCCTGATGCAGGTCTCCCCTGTAAGAATACAGAGGAACCCTGCCCTACCAGTCCCCAGACTACCACAATACCCACTTTCCCCTGAATCAATAAAGGGCATTACTCCAGTGATAGAGGAATTATTACAGGAGAAAGTTTTGGTCCCCTGCAGAAGCCAAGCCAATACCTCTATCTATCCAGTGCCCAAACCCAAGAAACCTGGTGAGGAACATCAGCGCTGGAGATTGGTACATGACTTGCGGGCAATAAATAAGGTAACAATACCCTTGGTTCAGACAGGGCCAGGAGCTGGTGCTTCCCTTGCTTCAGTCTGGTCCAGAAGCTGGTGTCTCCCTTGGTCCAGACTGGGCCAGGAGCTGGTGTTTTTTTTGGTTCAGATTGGGCCAGAAGCTGGTGTTTCCCTTGCTTGAGACTGCACCAGAAGCTGGTGTTTCCCTTGCTTGAGACTGGACCAGAAGCTGGTGTTTCCCTTGCTTGAGACTGAACCAGAAGCTGGTGTTTCCCTTGCTTGAGACTGGACCAGAAGCTGGTGTTTCCCTTGCTTGAGACTGGACCAGAAGCTGGTGTTTCCCTTGCTTGAGACTGGACCAGGAGCTGGTGTTTCCCTTGCTTGAGACTGGACCAGAAGCTCGTGTTTCCTTTGCTTGAGACTGGACCAGAAGCTGGTATTTCCCTTGCTTGAGACTGGATCAGAATCTGATGTTTCCCTTGGTTGAGAGTGAACCAGGAGCTACTGTTTCTCTTGAATCAGACAGGGCCAAGAGCTATGGTTTCCCTTGAATCAGACTGGGCCAGCAGCTGGTGTTTCTCTTGGTTCAGACTGAGCCAGGAGCTGGTGGTTTTCTTGGTTCAGACTGGGTCAGGAGCTGGTGTTTTCCTTGGTTCAGATTGGGTCAGGAGCTGGTGCTTTCCTTGGGTCTTACTGGGATAGAGGCTGATACTACCCTTGGTTCAGACAGAGCCAGGAGCTGGTGTTTCCCTTGGTTCAGACTGGGCAGGATCTGGTGTTTCCCTTGATTCAGACTGGGCTCGGAACTGGTGTTTCCCATGGTCCAGGCTGGGCAAGGAGCTGGCGTTTTCCTTGGTTCAGACTGAGCCAGAAGCTGGTGTTTTCCTTAGTTCATGCAGGGATAGAAGATGGTATTACCCTTGGTTCATACTGGGATGGGAGGTGGTGTTTTCCCTTGATTCAGCCTGGAATAGAGGCTGATATTACTCTTGGTTCATGCTGGGACAGAGGCTGATATTACCCTTGGTTCAGAAAGGGCCAGGACATGATGTTTTCCTTAGTTCATGCTGATATTACTCTTGGTTAAGACAGGGCCAGGATCTAGTGTTTCCCTTGGTTCATACTGGGACAGAGGCTGATATTTCCCTTGGTTCAGACTGGGCCAGGATCAGGTGTTTCCCTTGGTCCAGACTGGGCCAGGGGCTGGTGTTTTCCTTGGTTCAGACCGGGTCAGTAGCTGTTTTTTCCCTTGGTTCGGATTGGGGCAGAAGCTGGTGTTTTCCTTGGTTCAAATTAGGCCAGGAGCTGGTGTATCCTTTAGTTCATAGTGGGATATAGCCTGATGTTACCCTTGGTTCAGACTGGGCCACGAGCTGGTGTATCCCTTGGTTCAGACTGGGCCCGAAGCTGTTTTTTCTCTTGGTTCAGACTGGGCCAGGAACTAGTGTTTTTCTTGGTCCGGACTGGGCCTGGAGCTGATGTTTCCCTTGGTCTAGACTGGGCCAGGAGCTGGTGTATACCTTGGTTCAGACCAGGTCAGGAGCTGGTGTTTTCCTTGGTCCAGACTGGGCCAGGAGCTGGTGTTTTCCTTGGTTCAGACCGGGTCCAGAGCTGCTGTTTCTCTTGGTTCAGACTGGGCTAGAAGCTGGGGTTTTCCTTGGTTCATGCAGGAGTAGAGGATGATATTACCCTTGGTTTAAACTGGTATGGGACATGTTTCCCTGGGATCAGAAAGGGCCAAGAGCTGGTGTTTCCATTTGATCATGTTGGGATAGAAGCTAATATTACCCTTGGTTCATACAGGCCCAGGAGCTGGTGTTTCCCTTGGTTCATACTGAGATAGAGGCTGATATATTCCTTGGTTCAGACTGGGCCAGGATCTGGTGTTTCCATAGGTTCAGATTGGGCCGGGATCTGGTGTTTCCCTTGGTCCAGACCGGGCTGGGAGCTGGTGTTTTCCCTTGGTCCAGACTGGGCCAGGAGCTGGTGTTTTCCCTTGGTCCAGACCGGGCCGGGAGCTGGTGTTTTCCCTTGGTCCAGACCGGGCCGGGAGCTGGTGTTTTCGCTTGGTCCAGACCGGGCCGGGAGCTGGTGTTTTCCCTTGGTCCAGACCGTGTATTGCTGATACTGATATTGCCTTTGGTTTAAAATGAGCAAGGAGCTGGTGTTTCCATTAGTTCATATTGGGATAGAGGCTTACAGTCAGGACCATAAATATTGGGACATTGACACAATTCTAATCTTTTTGGCTCTATGCACCACTACAATGGATTTAAAATGAAATGAACAAGATGTGCTTTAATTTGAGGGAATTTACATCCAAATCAGGTGAACGGTGTAGGAATTACAACAGTTTGTATATGTGCCTCCCACTTTTTAAGGGATGGGACAATTGGCTGCTCAGCTGTTCCATGGTCAGGTGTGTGTTATTTCCTCATTATCCCATTTACAAGGAGCAGATAGAAGGTCCAGAATTCATTTCAAGTGTGCTATTTGCATTTGGAATCTGTTGCTGTCAACTCTCAATATGAGATCCAAAGAGCTGTCACTATCAGTGAAGCCATCATTAGGCTGAAAAAAACAAAACAAACCCACAAACCCATCAGAGAGATAGCAAAAACATTATGTGTTGCCAAATCAACTGTTTGGAACATCCTTAACCACTTCAGCCCCGGAAGGATTTCCAGCTTTAGGACCGGAGCCCTTTTTGCGATTCGGCACTGCGTCGCTTTAACTGAAAATTGTGCGGTCGTGCGACGTTGTACCCAAACGAAATTTGCATCCTTTTTTTCCCACAAATAGAGCTTTCTTTTGCTGGTATTTGATCACCGCTGCGTCATTTCTGATCGCCGCTATAAACAAAAGAAGAGCGACCATTTTGCAAAAAAACCCAAATTTCTTACTTTTTGCTAAAATACAAATCCAAACAAAAAATATAAAAAAACATTTTTTTTCACCGTTTTTGGCCGATTTATATTCTTCCTCATATTTGTGATAAAAAAATCGCAATCGGCGTTTATTGATTGGTTTGCGCAAAAGTGGTCGCATTTACGGATGATTCATTTTTGGGGTTTTTATTTTTTTTTTATTTTTTACTAGTAATGGCGGCGATCTGCGATTTTTAGAGGTACTGCGATATTTCAGCGTACATGTTGGACCATTTTGACACTTTTTTGGGACCATTGGCATTTATACAGCGATCAGTGCTATAAAAATGCACTGATTACTGTGTAAATGCCACTGGCAGTGAAGGGGTTAACCTGCAGGGGGCGCTCTAAGGGTTAAGTATGTTCCCTGGGCGTGTTCTAACTGTGGAGGGACTGCCCTGGCTGGGGAAGGGAAGTGGTCACAGCCTTCGTATACAGGAAGGCTGTGATCACAGCCCTTCCCCCTCACACAGAACGGAGGTCCGTGTTTACATACACGGACCTCCGTTCCTTCACTCCGGGGGGGCCATCGCGGGTAGCCGGCGGCAATCGAAGCCGCCGCACCCGCTCCCTGGCCCTCCCCGAACACAGTGAGCGCGTGGGCGCGCCTCTGGCGGCGCGTGCGCGCTCACTAGGCGCGATCACGCGGCCACCGTCATATGACGGCGATCCGCGTTACAGAGCCACTTTGCCGCCGTCAATTGCCAATTGGCGGTCGGCAAGTGGTTAATGTGAAACTGCTGATCACCCCCAGACACTGACTCGAGTATAAGCCAAAAAATGTGCTGAAAAACTCGACTTATACCAGAATATATACGGTAATTTTTGCAGATGGTCTTCTCTGTGATCTGGTCTTGGGAGGACTTGGTCTTTCCGGAGCAGCGTCTAAAGCAAGAGGCACCCTCACAGCATCAGAAAGGGGAAGCAGAGGATCTCTATGCCACATCTTCACAGGACCAGTCTTACCTTCTGGCTTGATCTGATAAACAGGCAGTCCAGGAAGTTTCTTACAAATAACATATGGGTGAGGCTTCCACCGATCAGCTTTTTTGTGTTTTTCAGGCTCTCCCAAGTTATTCAACAACACCCTATCCCCTGGTTGAAGCTCCAAAACTCTCACCCGAAGATCAAAATTCTTCTTATTCCATGTTTCTCTGGTAGTGACGTGTTATCGGGCACTCTCATAAGCTTGCTTCAGATTCTTCCTAAGTCGATCTACGTAACCTCTATGAGACGTCAAAGAAGTGTCATCAGTAGATGTCCCAAAGACCAAGTCAATTGGCAACCTGCCCCCCCCCCCCAAACATGAGACGATAGGGTGAATATCCCGTGACATTACTCACAGTGCTGTTGTATGCGTGCACCAAAGTGGCTAGATGATTTTCCCAATTCGGTTTCTTGTCAGATGGCAGGGTGCCTAGCATATTCAACAAGGTTCTATTGAATTGTTCAGGCTGAGGATCTCCTTGAGGATGTTAAGGAGTAGTGTGAGATTTCTTAATGCCCAATAATTTGCATAATTGGTGGATGAGGTTACTTTCAAAGTCTCTTCCTTGATCTGAATGGATTTGAACCGGCAATCCATAGTGAACAAATCATTTCTCCACTAATACTTTGGCTACAGTAGTGGCTTGCTGATCCTTGGTAGGGTAAGCTTGTGCATATCTGGTGAAATGATTAGTTACCACCAATATGTTGGTTCTTTCACCTGTATCTGATTCCAGGCACAGGAAGTTAATACATACCAGGTCTTATGGGCCCTGACTATGCAAGCGCTCCATAGTAGCAGCACGGGTTGGGAGAGTCTCTGAATACAAGATATACAAGATTTGCAATAATCTTCCACTTCCCTTCTCATATTTGGGCAATAGAATCTGGTTTTGATTAATTGAAAGGTTCTTTCTATACCCAGATGACCATGTTCATTGTGTAATGACAATAAAACTGAACTGCAATGTTTTTCAGGTAGATACAACTTCCAGGTTTCTTCTGTCCCTTCACTAAGGCCTCGCCTATAAAGTACTACATGTTTCAGTTGTAATCGGTTCCATTCACGATGTAACACTCTGGCCTGAGTTAAGCCTCGTACACACGGGACGACGATCGCATTCAACACGTCGTACTCACGACCGTTGTATGCGAAATCGATTGTTTGTGTGCGCGCTTTCAACAGTCGAACATACGACGGCTCCGAATTGAGTCCGGTCTCACAATGTAGCACTTACCTTGGCTAATGTTGACTTTGTACATCATGAAATATCCGCTCCGGAATCACTTCCCTGTCTTCTTTGGACCTTCAACATAGATGGACTTTTTGTAACGTCAAGTCAAAATAACAGTAATGTGTTACTTGTACCAGTAGACCCATATCTTTCTTGGAAAGTTAATTAGTTTTGGTCTAAGATAACGGGTTTATACTCTTCCCTTCACCTTCTAATAACGTTTAGAACATATAGAACATAAGTCTCTGAGAGGGTTGGGCACGACGATGATACCTCGCGAACGT
>BLSH010299375.1:54569-78989 GCA_018402905.1 Glandirana rugosa | reverse complement strand
GATTTTAGAACAGTTCTATGGCCTCTAATGTTAATTAATACTTTTCAGACCCATTTTGAAGATGATCTCCATTTTTGCATTTTTATGTTTTTATTTTTTTAAAAATATTTAAAGTTATTTCCCTGTCCCCATTTCTTTGTAGGGCACTTGTCCCACCCTTACCCACATTTTCCTTCCTTTTGCAGACCTCTAGGACCTTCCTGGGCTTTTTTACAGCATTTTTAAGATTTTTCATTAAAATTACCAGAACCCCGGACCCGAACCCGGACTTTTTTTGAAAAGTCCGGGTCCGGGTCCCGGACACCCCAAAGTTCGGTACGGACCCGAACTTTACAGTCCGGGTTCGCTCAACTCTACTAAAGAGGTCTAACGTGTGGTGTAATTGTGGTAGCGATTGCATGGGGTCAGTGATGGATACAATGACATCATCTGCGTATAATCCAATTTTGTGTGTATGAGCTCCTGTGGCAGTACTACAGATAAGGGGATTAGCCCTGATAGACTGTGCTAGCGGTTCCATAACAAGAGTGAATATGAGTGGTGATAGGGGGCATCCTTGACGGGTGCCGTTAGATATAGGGAAAGAGTCTGACAATATACCTGAAGTCACTACTCTGGCGCTGGGTGAGGTATAGAGCACCATGATAGCCTCCAGAAGCTTCCCTGAAAACCCAAACTTAAGTAGGACAGCTTTGAGAAATTGCCAATCAACCCTGTCAATGCCTTCTCTGCATCCAAAGAGATGAACAGAGAAGGCATTTTATGGTGTTCAGCCCACTGGAGCAGGTCTATATACCTTCGAGTACCATCAGATGCTTGTCTACCATTAATAAAGCCTACTTGGTCAGGGTGGATTAGCTGTGGGATAATTGCAGACAAGCGAGTGGCTAGAAGCTTGGCATAGATTTTGGTGTCAGAATTTAACAAGGAAATGGGTCTGTAGTTGGCCGGATCGTCATGTGTTTTGCCTAGTTTAGGGATGGTAGTTATTCTGACTCCTAACTGTTGTAATGGCGACTTATCCCTTGTTGAGACCTCTATGCCTGGCCTGTATAAGCAGATATGATCACCGCAGACAGTTCTCATCAGATAGTGACTCACCAATTACCGATTTCTTCCATGAGCATACAACAAATGTGACAGATGGTCGAAAGATGGTAACTGCAGATCAAAATATAGTAATGTGTCCTAGGATGCGAGTAGATTGAGTGAGGCCTTCTTGCATGTGGCCATATTCTTTACCTCATGAGAGAGAGGACACAGGAAGAGGAAGTAGTATAGCAGAGTGCACCAGGAACAGGAAGTTACAAAGTAGAGTGAACTAGGAAGAGGAAGTTGGCTCACAGAGGATGGGAGGTGCACACTTAGAAAATACAATAGAAAGGTGTAATATCCAAAAGAACCACAAGATGGCATTGTAATAACCAACTATAAAAACATTACTATAGCTGCATATTTATGTTACATGCAAATCATGTAACAGAACAGTAGTAATAAAAGCCTCAAGAGCTTCAGCCGGGATTGTGCCCGTGGCGAATGTGAAGTTGAGTGATTGTAGAAGGTAGGGAGTAAGTATGTCTGAGAACTGCTTATAGTACTCATTACTAAAACCGTCGGGCCCCGGGGCTTTTTGGAGGGGTAAAGAAGCAATAGTGTGGGTCAATTCATCAAGGGTGAATGGACTAGAGAGCGAGTCTAGCTGTTCCTGGGTCAAGGAAGGAAGAGCCAGATCATCCAAAAAACTGGATATGTCGAGCGCCGACGGGGACGTCGTCTCAGTCTCAGTGGCTAGGTTGTAAAGAGTAGTGTAGAATTGACTAAATCTGTCCGCTATATCTTTGGGGTTGGTGAGTTTACGTTTGGGGAGGGAAGTCAAATATGGAATTCTACAATGAACTAGGTGTCTCTTGAGTTGTTTTGCTAAGCATGCACCCGGCTTGTTGTGATGGGCGTAAAAATTTAGCTTCAGCTTCTTCAGTGCAAAATCAAAGTTTGAGTGTAAATGGTCGCTCAGATTCTTTCTGGCGATATTTAAGTCTCCCTCTAACTTGGGTGAGGGTTGTTTTTTATGGGTTGTTTCAAGAGATCGTATCTGATCAAGCAATTTGGTAGTGGTCACGCTGCGAGCCTTTCTCTCCTGGGCCCCCAACTTGAGAAGAAGACCCCTTATGTAAGCTTTATGGGCATTCCAACAAACATTTGGATTTGATATTGAGCCATAGTTCACGCTGAAAAAGTCCCTAAGTTCGGATTCGACCTGCTTCTGGAGCACTGGTTTAGTGATTAGGGAGGAGTTCAATCTCCACATTTTCCCCGTGTGTTTGAGGTTGGCTGGAAAGATTTGGAGTGAAATAGGTGCATGGTCAGACCACGTAATGTGACCAATAGTAGCCTTCTGCGTAGTTTGTAGAGAATTTTTGTCAACCAGGAACAGGTCTATCCTAGAATAGGACTTTTGAGTGTGCGAATAATAGGTGTAGTCTCTTTCACTATCGTGGAGGCACCGCCATGGGTCAAAGAGTTCCTCCGAGCGGAGAAGATTCTGAAGAGCTGAGGATTGCTTTCTGGTGGGGTTGGAGGAATCAAGAGCAGGATCTACAATCTGGTTAAAGTCTCCACATATGATGAGGGGAAATTGATGAAAGGGCTGCAGTTTGGTCATTATGGTTTTATAGCATTGGGCTTGATGTGTGTTAGGTGCGTATACATTAACCACAGTCATGATATGGTTGTTGTAGGAAGCGTGAAGTATAATGAATCTACCCTGGGTGTCCAATTCAGAGTGAATTAGTTGGAATGCTACAGTAGCGCGTATAGCTATAAGGACCCCAGCTTTCTTTTTGGTGGAGTTGGCATAGAAGCAGTGTGGATATTGTTTATGAGAGCATGTAGGAGGTTTAAGAGGAGAAGTGTGTTTCTTGAGCACACATAATATCTGCTTTTAAGCTTAATGCTTCTTTCCATAGCAGGTGGCGTTTGAAAGGGGAATTTAACCCTTTTACATTAAGTGAGGATATATTAATTGCCATTTTTTGGGGAGTATTGTCTTTGGAGTGAAAGGGAGTAGAATTGGAGCGTAAGAGAAGACACCCTCCCAATCGCACACCAAAAGTCACTGCGTGACAATCACAACACTGGGGTGTTAACCAGTGGACTAGTAACCGGTGAACAGAAAATAAGAGAATAAAAATCAGCAACACAACAATATGAGAATTATTGCAACAATTTGACACACAAATTTAGGTAGGCTGTGTCTACCTTGTACCTGAATGAAAGAATTTAGCTGTCAATCTTGGAGTATAAGAGAGAAATATCCAAGGGTGCTTAGCACTCTGTACCAGAACAGGGGGGCTGGTATACTATGGTGAAAAAAAAAAACAATTGGAACAAACCATAGCATACTCATCTGGGACAAATGAGGGTAGCAGGGAACTAGATAGTGAGCATGGTAGGACCTGGCTAGGTCCGGACTTAGGTAGGCTTCAGTACTGCTGTGGAGCATGTGGTGGGAGCCGATTGGAGTTGTCGCTGTAAGAGTTTCGGGGCCTTTGTGAACGGTGATCAGGCGGTGGCGGACAGGGAGGAGTAGAGATGATTCTCCAATTTAGCAATCGTTTGATGCCTTCCTTAGGCGTTAATATGTTGGTCTTTGGGATTGAAATGTCACAATAAGCTTTGTGGGGAAGCCCCATTTGTATGGAATGTTGTGATCTCAGAGGATGTTGGTGACTTGGGCAAATTCCCTTCGTTTTTTCGCTGTAGCCGCCGATATATCAGTATACAAGGAGATGGCAGAGTATGGATCCGGAAGCTTTTTGGCCGTTTGGGCTGCCGTCATAATCTTTTCTTTAACATGAAAAAAGTGAATGCGCGCTAGCACGTCTCTAGGAATAGAATCTGCCAGGTAACTCGGTTTTGCGATTCTGTGTGCTCGATCTATCGTCAGGTCTAACTGAGATAATTGGGGGATGAGTTTAAGAAACAGCTGCTGGATGTAATGTGTGATATCTGATGGCCTCACTGACTCGGGAATGCCTCTGAACTTAATGTTGTTCCTCTGAGATCGGTCTTCAAGGTCCGCCATTTTTGTTTGTAGATAGTGAAGTTCTTCCGATTGTTTGGATAAGGTTTCAGAGGTCGCCGCTTGCACAGAGTCCTGTGTCTCAGCCCGTTTTTCAAGTGCATCTGTGCGCTCTTCAATTTGGTCCACTCTGGTATGTAGTGAAGAAAGTGATGAGCGAAGTTCAATTTTCAAGTCATTTTGAAGAGAAAGCAACATCAGTTTTAGTGTTTGTTCAGATGGTGGTTGGTCTGTGGCAGGATGTGTAGCTAGTCAGTCTTGTGACCCCTCTAGATCAGTTATATCTTCCCAATGCTGTTTTTTATACAGTGGGGTTTTAGACGGAGACTGAGCTGGGGATTGGGCAGTTTGTTTCCCTCTATCCGTCAGTGTGCCCTGTGGGGATGAAATGTTATTGGCCGAACTGTCCATCTCTTCTAGCGGGTTGTCCAGATAGTATTGAGCTTCAGACAAGTTTGGTAAAGGAGTAGGAGGAACCACTCTAGTGTCTGTCTGATCTTTTTGCATGCTTATTTCTTGAAAATATTGATATATACAACGTGTCTTTGTTGTATTGTGGCGTTTTTTTTTGGTACGTACCTCAGAGACCAGAACCATATCCCGATTTTCCTCTATGCAGGAGAAGGGGAAGCCAGAGTGCTACATAGGGTGCTACGCAAAGTCGCAGGGGTATACTAAAAAAGCAGTTTGTCTATATACCAGTATAGATGCTGATTAACAGGGTCAAAGTGGTCAAGGTCCTACGTGACAGGCCATAGCAGGAATGCAAGAGGGGTTTCTGTTGAAGGCACTTGTGGGTTAGAGTATAGGTGGTGGGGTAGTAGTGGGATGAACCGGTGTGAATCCGTTTTACTACCGTGTAGCTTTACGTTTTCAGTTGTTTATATGACTATTTGTGGCTTGGGTGCCTTTGGTTCGTTCTGCTTCTGCTGCAGGATGTGGGTGCAGGCGCAGGAACGGGTGTACCCCGTGTGTTCGGCTGGACCAGCCTCCCAAATAACATCAAGTGTATTGGCCTGTCTTTAGACCGCAAGATGGTGTCTGAAATTTCAGAGTAAACTCCTGCCCTGCGTCTTTTATACCAGGGGTCTTTCTCCTATGGGTGACTCCGCTGTGTGACAATGGGTCTGTTGCTAGGCCGCAAGATGGCGGCTGATCATGCCCTGACCCGACTTATAAATAGCTCCCAGGTGATTCTCTATGGCCCCTAGGCTGATGGGTGTCCTGAGGAGGGGGCGTCAGAACGGATCGGGATCCTAATATCTGAGTCCACGGGATCGTTCAGCAATCACCGGAGGTGTGCAGATAGGCCGCCATATGGCCGCCAGACAGGCACCGCCGCAGCTGTAGTGTTCTGGAGCGGGTCCCCACTTTCCACAGTCGTCTAGTCGTTCTCGCCGCTGTGTGCGGGCAGTCGCTGTGAGGAGGCACCCGAGATTATTACTCCCAGCAGGCAGGGCATCCGCAGGATCCGTCCGGATCCTCGCTACTAGGCCACAAGATGGCGGCCGGAGATGTGAGGGGACCGATGTGGAGCGGCTCGCAGCCCTGTACGGCTACGGAGCTCAAGCAAACCGGGCTGGGCAGCGCGGGTGATGGCCGGTGTGTCTGGGCTGGGTGATGATTTGTCTCACCCTGCTTGTAGCGAGGAGGATGGCAGCCGATTGTTCCGTGAGGGTCCGCGCAGCTGTCTTCACCTCAGCTGATCCCGGTTCCCCCGTGCCCGCTGTCTGCCGCTATGAGTTTCCAAACCCGCAGCAAGCAGTTGTCTGAAGGATATAGCTCCCCTTGGGATGGCACTAAGGGGGGGATTTGTTGTTGTAATCCACGTTGGAGTTGCTAGATGTCCCAGTCTGAGCAGAGCTGTGATATCAAGCGGCCATCACAGTCTGCAGCCAGCCACGCCCCCGTCAATCAAAGAGTTTTTTAAGGGAAAGAAGTGCAAAGTTATGCAATGGCCAAGTCAATCACCTGACCTGAATCCGATTGAGCATGCATTTCACTTGCTGAAGACAAAACTGAAGGGAAAATACCCCAAGAACAAGCAGGAACTGAAGACAGTTGCAGTAGAGGCCTGGCAGAGCATCACCAGGGATGAAACCCAGCGTCTGGTGATGTCTGTGCCTTCCAGACTTCAGGCTGTAATTGACTGCAAAGGATTTGCAACCAAGTATTAAAAAAAGTGAAAGTTTGATTTATGATGGTTAATCTGTCCCATTACTTTTGATCCCTTAAAAATTGGGAGGCACATATACAAACTGTTGTAATTCCTACACTGTTCACCTGATTTGGATGTAAATCCCTCAAATTAAAGCTGAAAGTCTACAGTTAAAGAACATCTTGTTCGTTTCATTTCAAATCCATTGTGGTGGTGTATAGAGCCAAAAAGAGTACAATTGTGTCGATGGACCTGACTGTATATTTAGGGTTGCCACCTTATCCCTTTAAACCCGAACACACATGAATTACACAGGTTCTGAGGCTAATTTATTGCAGATGAGGCACAAAGTGAGTTTAGTTACCACCTTAATCAGCCACAGAACCTGTGTAATTCATATGTGTTCGGGTTTAAAGGAATGAGGTGGCAACCCTATGTATATTGCCCTTGGTTCAGACCAGGTCAGGAGCTTGTGTTTTCCTTGGTTCATGCAGGGATAGAGGCTGATATTACCCTTGTTTCTCACTGGGATGGGAGATGATGTTTCTATTGGTTCAGACTGGACTAGTAGCTGGTGTTTCCCTTGGTTCAAACAGGGCCAGGAGCTGGTGTTTCCCTTCGTTCGGGAGCTGATGTTTCCCTTGGTTCAGACTGGGCCTGGAGCTGGTGTTTCCCTTGGTTCAGGAGCTGGTGTTTCCCTTGGTTCAGACTGGGCCAGAAGCTGGTGTTTCCCTTGGTTCGGGAGCTGGTGTTTCCCTTGGTTCAGACTGGGCCAAAAGCTGGCGTTTCCCTTGGTTCAGGAGCTGGTGTTTCCCTTGGTTCAGACTGGGCCAGGAGCTAGTGTTTCCCTTGGTTCGGGAGCTGGTGTTTCCCTTGGTTCAGACTGGGCCAGAAGCTGGTGTTTCCCTTGGTTCAAACTGGGCCAGGAGCTGGTGTTTCCCTTGGTTCAGACTGGGCCAGAAGCTGGTGTTTCCCTTGGTTCAGGAGCTGGTGTTTCCCTTGGTTCAGACTGGGCCAGAAGCTGGTGTTTCCCTTGGTTCGGGAGCTGGTGTTTCCCTTGGTTCAGACTGGGCCAGGAGCTGGTGTTTTCCTTGGTTCGGGAGCTGGTGTTTCCCTTGGTTCAAACTGGGCCAGGAGCTGGGGTCTCCTTTGGTTCGGGAGCTGGTGCTTCCCTTGGTTCACACTGGGCCAGAAGCTGGTGTTTTCCTTGGTTAATGCAGGGGTAGAGGCTGATATTACCCTTGGGTCAAACTGGGTTGGGAGATGGTGTTTCTATTAGTTCAGACTGGAACACGAGCTGATTTTTCCTTTGCTTCAAACTGGGCCAGGAGGTGGTGTTTTCATTGGTTCATACTTGGATAGAGGATGATATTACCCTTGGTTCAGACAGGGCCAGGATTTAGTGTTTCCCTTGGTTCATATTGAACCAAACAATGATTTTATTGAGTCTCTTAGTTGCTCTTTGCCATTGCACAGTTGATTTGTTGTGATGCACATTGACTGTCATATGAAATTTCACCTATATTATCATTTTTTTTTCGTTCCAAGCAAATTTTATTTAGTAAGCATGTATACAGCTCATACAAAATAAGTAATACAAGCATCGTACAATCAAGTGTTATTATAACCAATGAGCAATGGTGGAAAATCGACCTATGCAGATGTAACTTAAAGTGGTAAACAGTACATTTGAATTGTACATTTATGAGTACATGACACTAGGTCCTGAAGTTACGTTCTAAGCCAGCCTTTGTCAACCTTTTCAACACCAAGGAACCCTTGAAATAATTCTCCGGTCTCGGTGAACCCCTGCTAAAAATTAAAAATCTACAACTCATGATACATTAGTGTGATGGTCAATGGGAAGAATGCTCCTTACACTTGTGGTCAATGGGAAGAATGCTCCTTACACTTGTGGTCAATGGGAAGAATGCTCCTTACACTTGTGGTCATTGGAAAGAATGCTCCTTACACTTGTGGTCAATGGGAAGAATGCTCCTCACACTTGTGGTCAATGGGAAGAATGCTCCTTACACTTGTGGTCATTGGGAAGAATTCTCCTTACACTTGTGATCATTGGGAAGAACGCTCCTTACACTTGTGGTCATTGGGAAGAATGCTCCTTACACTTGTGGTCATTGGGAAGAATTACCCCTTACAGATAGCTAAAAAGATCAATGATGTCATTGGGAATTTATCTGAGAGGTAGAAATTGACCATTGCTCAAGGAACCTCTAGCAACCTCTGGAAGAACACTAGGGTTCCATGGAACCCTGGTTGAGAAACCCTGTTCTAAGCTGTACCATGAAAGACTGTAACTTTATTTGTTTTTTATAACATCATAACCCAATCGTATTAATTAACATATTATGGGCTCGTAAAGCCTCTCAAGTGTAGGAAGGACTAAGGATGTATACAGTAGTTGAGTCAATTTCTCCTACCAGCAGCATGAGCGTACATTTCGTTGTCAGTGGAGGATTCTCATATTATAGTGTGGCTGAAGTCGTTTATCCACTCTGGCCAATGCTGTCCTCCTAGTAGCAAAGGGCTCATGGTTTGGGAGGTGCTCTTTAGTGGGGTAAGGGAGTAGGAGGGAGGATCCGGGTGGGAGACGAGAAAAAAATCTATTTTCTCTTTCCTATCCCTTTATCTCTTTTTTTTTTTATCTCTCCTTTTTATAACCCTCTCAGATCACCACACCGGTATGTTTATGTATTCTGTGTTTGGAGGAAAGGGGAAGGCTTCCCTGGGATATAGCAGGAAATGTTGCAGTCTCCCAGAGACCAGCCCAACAGCCCTTGTGACGTTGTCTGTGTTGTTTCCTATAGGTGATCCATATTTGTTACAATAAACTCAGCATCTGAGTGTTATAAGAGCTAAAATTCCTAGCATCTATACAGGGGGATAGTGTGAAGGGAGGCGTTTTCTCAAGGAGGATGTGTTTCAAGTAGTACAAATGCTTGTGGCAGGGGTCTGTGGCGTTGCCTCGTTCATTATAAGGGTGTAGGCATCTGTGGTACGAAAGTGTAGCCAGCAGGCCCATGTAGAGTTGTTTTTATCTGGGGTTTCTTTCAAGATATATGTATTCCTCCATTTTCACTATTTTGTTGATCCGCTTGAACCATTCGTTCATAAAAGGTACACACGGCGAATTCCAGTGTATGGGAATGCATGCCTTGGCAGGGTTTACCATGTGCATTGCTAGGGACTTGTGGTAACTCTTGGGGGGGAGTGAGGGGTAGTGTATCAGGAATTGAGCTGGCGAGAAGTCTAAAGTATCTGTGGTAACCTGGGTGATGTTTGAGTGTACAGCAGTCCAGAAAGCCTGTAGCAGTAGGCACTGCCACCAAATATGCAGGAGCTTGCCTTCCTCCTGTTGACATCTCCAACAGTGGTCGGGTCGTGTGGGGTCAAACTTGTGAAGTAATGCCCGGGTCCTGTACCACCTGGACAGGATTTTGTAGTTGTTTCTTGGTCTGATACATTCACAGAACCCTTATGAGTATTGTGAAAAATATGCTCCCAGACTTCTATGGGGATGTCGACAGCCAGGTCTCTCTCCCATGCCCAACATGCCTTGCCTGGGTTCAGTGGTATGTGTTCTCCATGGAGACCATATATTGTGGAGATAACATATTGTTGAGGGTCAGCTTTGTAGCACATGTTTTCAAATGAGGTGAGAGTTTGGGACATTTTTGTTGTGTGGGCCGGGGTTAGGAAAAAGTGGCGGAGTTGGAGAAGAGAGAGATACGCGCATCAGGCCATTGGGAGGCCAGGCTTTCTCCGTCCATCAGAGTTCCTGCATGAAAGAAGCGGGTTGCCCATAGCACATCTGTTGGGTCTGCCCCTGCTAAGAAACCAGGGGAAGTCCCTGGTTGAAAGGCTGGATTCATACGCACGAGTGTGAGGGGGCCTGGGATGGATGATAGTTTGGTTTTTGTGCAGGCTTTCTGAAAGCTGGTAATGGTTGGGGCTATAAGTGGATGTTCTTGGAGGGGAACAGGAAGCTTATGGAAAGTCAGCTACGGGGTCACTTTCAAAGGCGTATCCGAGAACAAAGCTTCCAAATTTACCTAATCTTCTGATTTATTCTGTGCATGCCAATCAACTATTCTAGCTAAGTGGCATGCCCATTGGTAATTGACCAGGTCTGGGAGCCCTATTCCCCCTTTTTGTTTTGGTTAGGAGTGAGCTGGGCATAGCTAATGCACGGGCGTTTCTTGCTCCACAGAAAAGTTGTGCAAATTTTGCGGTAGGTGTGTAGGAACGTTTTAGGAATTGTGATTGGCACTGCTTGCAAGACATATAATATGTGGGGGAACACATTCATTTTTAAAATTGCCACATTTCTGAACCATGAAAATATGGGTTTATCCCATTTGCGGAGATCTTCTTTTATGTTCTGTAGGATGGGCAGATAGTTTCTAGCATATAGTTCCTTTTAGGTGTACTGGTAGTTGTATCCCTGCCATTGATTGTCTCTGCCATTTAAAAGGGAAGTTGTTTTTACATTGTTCCCCTAGCAGTGTTGGTAGTGTAACCTTGAGGGCATGGGATTTGCTAAAATTTTATTTTTAGATTCGAGATAAACTGAAAACGGCAAAAGTCTTGTATGAGGTTGGGTAGGGTGTTGTGTTCAGACCGGGTCAGTAGCTGGCGTTTCCCTTGGTTCAAATTGAGCCAGAAGCTGGTGGTTTCCTTGGCTCATGCAGGGATAGAGGCTGATATTACCCTTGGTTCATACTGGGACAGGAGCAGGTGTTTCCCTTGGTTCAAACTGGGCCAGGAGCAGGTGTTTCCCTTGGTTCAAACTGGGCCAGGAGCTAGTGTTTCTCTTGGTTCATACTGGGATAGAGTCTGATATTACCCTTGGTTCAGACAGGGCCAGGAGCTGGTGTTTTCCTTGGTTCATGACAGGATATAGACTGGTATTACCCTTGGTTCAGACCGGGCCAGGAGCTGCTGTTTCCCTTGGGTCAGACAGGGCAAGGAGCTGCTGTTTCTCTTGGGTCAGACAGGGCCAGGAGCCGGTGTTTCCCTTGGTCCAGACAGGGCCAGGAGTTGGTGTTTTTCTTGGTTCAGACAGTGCCAGGAGCTGGTGTTCCCATTGGTTCAGACAGACAGGGCCAGGAGCTGGTGTTTTTCCTTGGTTCATACTTGGATAGAGGCTGATATTGCCCTTGGTTCATACTGGGCAAGGAGCTGATGTTTCCCTAGGTTCAGACTGGGCCAGAATCTGGTGTTTCCCTTGGTTAAGACTGTGCCTAAAGTTTGTGTTTCCCTTGGTCCCGATTGGGCCAGGAGCTGGTGTTTTCCTTAGTCCAGATCGGGTCAGGAGCTGGTGTTTTCCTTAGTCCAGATCGGGTCAGGAGCTGGTGTTTCCCTTGGATTAGACTGGTCCAGAAACTGGAGTTTTCCTTGTTTCGTACATGGATAGAGTCTGATATAACCCTTGGTTCATACTGGGATGGGAGATGGTATTTCTCTTGGTTCGGTCCAGACAAGGAGCTGGTGTTTTTCTTGGTTCAAACTGGGCCAGGAGCTGGTCTTTCCCTTAATTTATACTGGAATAGAGGCTGATATTACCCTTGGTTCATACTGGGATGGGAGATGGTATTTATCTTGGTTCGGTCCAGACAAGGAGCTGGTGTTTTTCTTGGTTCAAACTGGGCCAGAAGCTGGTGTTTTCCTTGGTTCATGCAGGGATAGAGGCTGATATTACCTTTGGTTCACACTGGGATGGGAGATGGTGTTTTTATCGGTTCAGACTGGACCAGGAGCTGGTGGTTTCCTTGGTTCAAACTGGGCCAGGAACTGGTATTTCCCTTGGTTCAGACAGGGCCAGGAGCAGGTGTTTGCATGGGTTCATACTGGGATAGAGGCTGATATTACCATTGGTTCAGACTAGGCCAGGAGCTAGTGTTTCCCTTGGTTCATACTGAGATAGAGGCCGATATTACACTTGGTTCAGATAGGGCCAGGGGCTGGTGTTTTTTTTTTCTTGGTTCATACTGGGATAGAGGCTGATATTACCCTTGGCTCAGACTGGAATAGAGGCTGATATTACCCTTGGTTCAGACAGGGACAGGAGCTGCTGCTCCCCTTGCTTCAGACAGGACCAGGAGCTGGTGTTTTCCTTGGTCCAGACTGGACCAGAAGCTGGTGTTTTCCTTGGTTCATACTTGGGTAAAGGCTGATATTACCCTTGGTTCAGACAGGGCCAGGAGCTAGTGTTTCCCTAAGTTCAGGCTGGGCCAGAATACAGTGTTTTCCTTGGTTCAGTCTGGGCCCGGAACTAGTGTTTCCCTTGGTCCAGACTGGGCCAAGAGCTGGTGTTTTTCTTGGTTCAGACTGGATCAGGAGCTGGTGTTTCCCTTGGTTTATGCAGCTATAGAGGCTAATATTACCCTTGGTTCATACTGGGATGGGAGATGGTGTTTCTATTGGTTCAGACTGGACCAGGAGCTGGTATTTCCCTTGGTTTATACTGGGATTGTCTCTGATATTATCCTTGGTTAAGACTGAACCTAGAGCTGGTGTTTCTTTTTGTTCAAACTGGGCCAGGAGCTGGTGTTTCCCTTGGTTCAGAAAGGGCCAGGAGCTGCTGTTTCCATTGGTTCATACTGGGATAGAGGTTGATATTACCCTTTGTTCAGACTGGGCTAGGATGTTATAAAGATGTAACAAGTTTGTGGAAGGGTGTGTCCTCATGTCTCCATACTTCCTAGTGTGAGTGAGAAGAATCCGGATATGACTTTGTCTGTCACAGAGTAGATGTAGAGTCTTCCATGTCTCATGTCTCCTCATGTCTCCATACTTCCTAGTGTGAGGGAGAAGAATCCGGATATGACGTTGTCTGTCACAGAGTAGATGTAGAGTCTTCCATGTCTCATGTGTCCTCAGGTCTCCATACTTCCTAGTGTGAGGGAGAAGAATCCGGATATGACGTTGTCTGTCACAGAGTAGATGTAGAGTCTTCCATGTCTCATGTGTCCTCATGTCTCCATACTTCCTAGTGTGAGTGAGAAGAATCCGGATATGACGTTGTCTGTCACAGAGTAGATGTAGAGTCTTCCATGTCTCATGTGTCCTCATGCCTCCATATTTTTTAGTGTGAGAAGAATCCGGATATGACGTTGTCTGTCACAGAGTATATGCATATAGTTATAAGGCAAAAAATGAGGGACAGGTGGTCCCACTAGGTCGGATTTTTAAGGCACTCCAGACTTGGAAATATAAAACTACAAATTTTATTTATACAAAAATGATATCAAAAAGACAGACAGCACAATAGTCAAAAGCATGCATGTGATATAATAGCTGCTACATATGTGTGAGAACCATAAGCCCCTGTACAGCAAACTCGCTTCCTCAGGACACACATAGGATAACATGATGGGGGAGTTTATCGACTGTAGAAAAGAACGTCTGCAGCTGTAAAACAGTCAAAAAAGGTCCAGTGTGCATGAGGCCTAATGGTAAAGTCATGGGGAGGGGATCGGGGAGGAGGAAATATGACAAGCTCAGGTTTAGAAAGATTGAGTTTGAGAAAGTGGTGTGGCGTTCATTGTCATGTCATTCAGTAAATTTGTAATCCATGTGGAGATCGAGGGTGTGAGTTGAGGAGTGGACAGATAGATCTGGGTGTGGTCAGCGTAGAGGTGGTATTGGAAGCCATTAGGGGTGATCAATTGGCCCAGGGAAGAGGTACAGAGAGAGAATAGGCGGGGCCCAAGGGCGGATCCTTGGGGTACCTCAACAGAAAGAGGAAGAGGAGCGAAGGAGATGGAGTTGTAAGAGACACTGAAAGTGCGCTGAGATAGGTAGGAGGAGAACCAGGATAAAGCAGAATCACGGATGCCAAAAGAGCAGAGTTTGTTGAGAAGAAGCAGATAGTCAACTGTGTTGAAGGCAGCAGAGAGGTCCAAGAGTATGAGTATGGATTACTGGCCATACTGGCAATTACATTTGGAATAATTATCTAACAATAAGAAACCTTTTCTTTCTCCCATAATATTCTGCCCTCTTGTAATCTGGTTTAGACAGTTGATGATAAGCTTATAATCTTTTAGGTCAGGTGTTTCAGCAATGTTTGCAGGTTGCCAGTAAGCCCAGAAGTGGGAACCTTTTCAGAGATCCCACAGAATCTAATATTATTCAGCCTGGACCTATCTTCCAGGTTTGCTAATTTTGGTTTGGATTATCAGTAGTTCCAATTGCTGATCTTTGCATACATCCACTAATGATTTATGTGCTGAGAATACATCCTCCATTTTGTGTTTAATATGCACTACTCTCTTCTGAAGATCTTGAACGAAGGTGTTCGTGGCGGCAAACATGTTAACCATGTTTAGGTGTAGTGAATCTGAGCGAGATTAACATCTCCTTCATGTCATCTACTGATGATGGCTGAGAAGAAGAGGGAAAGTTCTCCAGAGTGTTCTGTATAAAGGTGATGGAAGATGGTTCTGGCTGCCCCCCTCCCCTTCTGCTTTTGCCTTTTTTTGTTTTTGAGCTGTTTTTACAGCTTAAGAATGCCACACCATGTTATTCTATGGCCTCATATACACATTGATGTTTTTGAGCTGTAGATGGTGTCGGCGTTCTGAAGCTGTAAGAAGAACCCAGGACCTGCGTGTTCCGAAGCTGCAGCGTTAGAGTGTTTTTGACGCTGAGCCGGCAAAACGCTCAATAACGCTCACTAACATGCATTAGTGCCATAGCGACGTTAACATTTTTAGCCCCAGCGTTTTCTGTTTTAAAATGTCCAAATATAGCAGAGGGATTTTTTTTTTAAACCAAATGCGACGTAGAGCTGACGCTCAATAATACCAATGCAAAACGAGGATGAAATCTTGTTTTTAACTATGATTTTTTTTTTCCTGGCTTCAGATCCGAAGTTACAGCTCGTTTTAACATAACGCCGGTGTGTATGAGGCCTTAGTGGTGCCGCAGGTGGTGGGGGGCTGCCTGGTGGGGTGAACTCACCATCCTGGCCAGAAATTAGAAACACAAACATGCAGATGGAGGCAGCTGAGCTGCTGGAATCAGAAGTCGTATTTTCCGGAATCGCTGAGCAGGGACTCCCACTCCAGCAGAGGGGAGAAGAAGCCTGTGAGTTTATGTGATGCTGACAGAAGTTTAGTGACAGCAGCCTCGGTCGCTCTAATTAGACGCTATGCGGGCTGTGGATCTGGAGCTCCTCTGCCCTTGTCTGTCCTGGAAGCCAGCAGGGCATGCCCCTCCCCCATACCCTTTTTATGGCCAATAACTTGCATATAAGCCTTCAAAATATGGACTTTTGATTTTTTTTTTTTTTTTTATGTTCCGGTCCCATAGGCTAGAATTCGTGGCTCGGGTCCGAACTTTTTCCCTGTTCAAGAGCTCTGGTGTGAACTCAACCGTGGGGTGTTTGGCCCATCACTGTAGTAAGAAAAAAGACTCACCCAAGCTCTACCGCTTCTATGAATCAGATAAGGTGTACAGAGTGATCGATGCTCTGGCCACTGCTATTCATAGTAGATGCATAGTAGAAATACGTCAGCAACTTCGATAGCTTCCTTTATAAGAACTTTATTGTCACATCATAGCAGTAAAACATCCATAAATGCTGACACTTTTCGGCCTTAGGCCTTCATCAAAGCATAAATGTATAACAGTAGCACACATATAAATACAAAAATGCTGCTCTCCTTAAACCAGGAGGGCAGTGCACATTCAATTAAAAAAATCACATAATTTGCCTACCACCTGACTTTGACAGGAATCTCCTGATGCCGTAATTACTTCCCGCACCACTTATTATCTCAGTCTTCTATTTGACATAGGAGCCACTGATCCCGGAAACCTACTTCTACCTGCCCTGTTCTTCTTTACCTCTAGCTATTCAGCCGCCACTGTTCCCTTTTTTCCGCCTCTCTCGCTCACTTTTCCCCTCTGTCTTCCCTTTTCTTACCTCTCTTTTAGTTTATATGCATTGTAATGCCATCTGGTCTACCCTCTGTTACTCAGCTCAGCATTTCTATAATATCTTACTGTTCTAGCCTACAATTTCTTCCAGTTTAAATAGTACATCCGAGATCGAGTTTGGGTGTGTTAAATGTTAAGGCCTCATACACACGAGCGCCTGATAATAAATAAGCAAAACGTCGGGTCCAATGTTTTTGAAAAAATCGGCGTTTTTTGCGGCGTTTTGCATCGGCGTTAGCAAGCGTTAATGAGCGTTAGTGAGCGTCGGCATCAATAGGCGTTTTTAAAAAAAAAATCAGTCCTCCGTTATTTTTCAACCTAAAAACCTTGGCGTCAAAAAATGCCGGTTAACGCCGGTACGGCGTTAGTTGGCGTTTGTTGGCTTTAGTGAGAGCGTTTTGCGGCGTCGGCGTCAAAAAATGCCAAAATGCTACAGCCTCAGAACGCACTGGTCCTGCGTTCTAGAAACAGCTCACTAACGCCGACGCCCTCTACTGCTCACAAACGCCGGCGTTTTTAGAGGGCCATTGAATAACATGGAGAGCCGCAAAAAACGCCCACAAACGCCGGCGTCCAAAACGCCCGTGTGTATGAGGCCTAAAAGTTAATCTGTGTGCCTCCTGTCTAAGTAACTAAATGTTGATATTTGTGTACTGAAGCGCTCTTGCTTCCACCGCTGCCCCCTCATCCCTGTGGCACAGTGTGGGAGTGCGCAGAGTATACAAGGCCCATTATTGAGGATTCACTCTTGTTATGATCACAATATACCCATGATAGCTATGGAAGTTTTTATATCCCTTCTAATCACATTTCTTGTTAAGTTACATGGCATGACGCTCATACGCTTTGTAATGCTTCTTTTGTTTTTTCAATAAAAATATTGAACAAGAAAAAAAAAATCACATAATTGATTACACATGGAGATCACACCAAGCCTGAATTAGGCCGGCACCTATGGCAGAAACTCTCCAGCAAATATTGCCTCATTTTAAACAAAGCTTGGCAAAAATGCTCTGAAATCCTTCTATTTGGTGCTGCTGCTTCTTTAAGATCTCCAGAAAAAGTGAAAAAAAAAAGTGTAGTCCATGGCACCATAGGTAATTGGCCTCCACCTCCGGCTCGGAGGTGACCTAGAGGTGGGAGACTATATTACCAAAATTATTGGGATGCCTACCTTTACAAGCACATGAACTTTAAAGGGTAACTCCAGGGTCTAACAGAATCTCTCCACCTAGCCCCCTGGAAAATAAACGGTAATAATTACCTAAGTCACCTATTCCTACAAGATAAAGTAGCCCCGTTCCCTTATCTGCAAGCAAAATTCAATCTCCATCCCTCAACATACTTCACATGTTTAACCACTTGCGGTTGACGACGACAAGATGGCTCTCCTGGGCAAACCGCCGTCATATGATCGTGCACTGTGAGCGAGCGCGCACTGTGTCCAGGGGTGCCAGGGAGGGGGTGCGGCAGACTCGATCTCCGCCGGCTACCCACAATGCCCCCCGGGAGTGAAAGAACGGAGGTCCGTGTAAGTAAATACGGATCTCCGTTCTGCGAGAGGGGGAAGGGCGGTGATCACAGCCTTCCTCTATATGGAAGCTGTGATCACTCCCCTCCCCCTGCCAGTCAAACACTAAGACAGTTAGAACACGCCCAGGGAACACAGTTAACCCTTAGAGCGCCCCCTCCAGGTTAACCCCTTCACTGCCAATGGCATTTACATAAAATGCCAATGTATAAATGCCAATGGTCCTAAAAAAGTGTCAAAATGGTCCGACATGTCCGTTGCAATATCGAAATACCGCTAAAAATCGCAGATCGCCGCCATTACTAGTAAAAAAATAAATAAATAAATAAAAACCCCAGAAATGAATTCTCATCGTCCGTAAACGCGGCAACTTTTGCGCAAACCAATCAATAAATGCCAATTGCGTTTTTTTTCTATCGCAAAGGAAGAATATAAATCGGCCAAAACCGTTGGAAAAAAATGTTTTTTTATATTTTTTTTTTGGATTTGTATTTTAGCAAAAAGTAAGAAATTTGGGGTTTTTTTTGCAAAATTGTTGTTTATAGCGGTGATCAGAAATTGACGCAGAGGGGATCAAATACCACCAAAAGAAAGCTCTATTTGTGGGAAAAAAAGGACGCAAATTTAGTTTGGGTACAACGTCGCACGACCGCGCAATTGTCAGTTAAAGCGACGCAGTGCCGAATCGCAAAAAGTGCTCTGGTCAGGAAGGGGGCAAATCCTTCCGGGATGAAACTACGGATACTGGAAGCTGTGCTAGCATTTCTCCTGCGGTGTTGCTATCAGTGTGTGAAGAGTGGGAGAAGAGGGCGGCATTGACAATCCAACACAATGGGCAGCACATTGAACACATTTTATAAGTGGTCAGAAACTTGTAAATAACTCATGAAAGAATAAAGTTACGTTAAAACCAAGCACACCATTGTTTTTCTTGTGAAATTCCCAATAAGTTTGATGTCACATGACTCTCTTCCTATTGAAAAAACAAAAGTTGGATTCAAAATGGCCGACTTCAAAATGGCCACCATGGTCACCACCCATCTTGAAAAGTTTCCCCCCTCACATATACTAATGTGCCACAAACAGGAAGTTAATATCACCAACCATTCCCATTTTATTAAGGTGAATCCATATAAATGGCCCACCCTGTACATCTGCTCTACGCAGCAAACATCACCAGATTATGGAAATCTGACAAAGTACCCTCACTCCCTAACCTGATCTCAGATATTAACCACCAATAGGAGATGGAAAAATGCTTCGCTCTTCTCTTCACTTCATTTCGTAAATTCGAAAGTAATTGGTCTGTTTGGTCTCAAAACCCAAATAGTGTGGCAAGCATACCCCTCTTTATAACTGGCGTAGCAAGGTGTACCACCCCACCCTTCCCCCTCCCCACTTCTTATCCCCTAACCTATATCCCCTCTACCCGCCTAAGTTCGCCAGGTTATAGTCTTCTCCTCGTAGGGTCGTTCTATAACCTTACTACAGACACAACATTATATCCACAACTATGTACCTCTGTATTACAAGTCCAATGTGGGTGAACCTATGGCTGTACTTTTCTGTTATACCTAAAACTAATAAAAACAATTCAAAATAAAGGGTAACTCCACTTTTGCGGGGGATAAATAGCAACTACATAAAACATAATATAGCATATACAGTTGTGATACAAATCATATTGTAATTGAATGTTATTAACCCCTTCAGCCCCGGAAGGATTTCACACTTTAGGACCAGAGCACTTTTTGCGATTCGGCGCTGCGTCGCTTTAACTGACAATTGCGCGGTTGTGCGACGTTTTACCCAAACAAAATGTGCGTCCTTTTTTTCCCCACAAATGGAGCTTTCTTTTGGTGGTATTTGATCTCCTCTGCGTCATTTCTGATCGCCGCTATAAACAAAAGAAGAGCGACAATTTTGCAAAAAAACCCAAATTTCTTACTTTTTGCTAAAATACAAATCCAAAAAAAAAATATAAAAAAACATTTTTTTCACTGTTTTTGGCCGATTTTATATTCTTCCTCATATTTGTGATTAAAAAAATCGCAATCGGCGCTTATTGATCGGTTTGCACAAAAGTGGCAGCGTTTAAGGATGATGAGAATTCATTTCTGGGGTTTTTATTTATTTATTTTTTTTACTAGTAATGGCGGCGATCTGCGATTTTTAGCGGTACTGCGATATTGGGGCGGACATGTCGGACCGTTTTGACACTTTTTTGGGACCATTGGCATTTATACAACGATCAGTGCTATAAAAATGCACTGATTACTGTGTAAATGCCATTGGCAGGGAAGGGGTTAACCTGGAGGGGGCGCTCTAAGGGTTAACTGTGTTCCCTGGGCGTTCTAACTGTGGGGGGACTGCCCTAGCAGGGGAAGGGAAGTGGTCACAGCCCTTCCCCGTCTCACAGAACGGAGGTCCGTGTTTACTTACATGGACCTCCATTCTTTGTGTGGGGGGTCCATCGTGGGTAGCCGGCGGCGATCGAGTCCGCCGCACCCGCTCCCTGGCCTCCCCCGAACACAGTGAGCGTGCGGGCGCGCCTCCGGTGGCGCGCGCGCTCACAGTGCGCAATCTGGCAGCCACCGTCGTATGACGCTGGTTTGCGATATCGAGCCACTTTGTCGCCGTCAACCTGCGGTTGGCAGTCAACAAGTGGTTAAAAACTATCTTTCCTTTCCAATCTGCAGCTCTGTAATTTTTCTGAAAGTGCAATACACAGAATGTGTACAGAACGCCCTCCAGAAACCTAATTTCCTGCCTGTGCGATTGACTCACTAATTTTCCCAGAAGACTGCACTAAGATACAAGGCAGATATCAGGCATCGCCTGCAACACAAGTGTCATTTTTGGTGAGATGCTCCCAATAGGAAATCATGTCTAAAGGGATGCTGGCCCTGCCACTTTCCTCATTAGTGCCCTGCAAGTGCACAGCTGATTGATAATTATGAAACCACTCCCATTACATTCACTTTTCCACAAAGATGCAGACAAACGCACACAGCGATTTCTTCAGAATAACAAAAGGTCGGAATCTGCAACAAAGTTTGTTAAAAATCCTTGCAATGTACAGAGATCACCCAGAGGGGAAGGTTTTTTTTTTCCTCAACAAAAGTGGAGTTCCTCTTTAGTGCCATCCTTAGGGCATCCCAGAAAATAATACCGGGATGATGCCTGCAGCTGCACTGTCTGCCCTAATTTTGCAAAGTGCTGCCCAGACTGTCGGCGCTGTATAAATATAATATATAGCAGGGATATGCAATTAGCGGACCTCCAGATGTTGCAGGACTACAAGTCCCATGAGGCATAGCAAGACTCTGACAGTCACAAGCATGACACCCAGAGGCAGAGGCATGATGGGACTTGTAGTTTTGCAACAGCTGGGGGTCCGCTGATTGCATATCCCTGATATATAGTATAATATTAATAGTAATAATAATTGGTCTTGAAAATGGAGAGAATTGAATTTCAAGATTTGCCTCCTTTTGGCTTCATTGGGGTAAACACTTAAATTGGAACTTTAAATGTAAATAAATAGGAAGATATATTATATTTACTTGTTTTATCCTTTTGCATTGTGTAAAAATGCTGTTTTGTTCTCTGATCCTCCCCTTCTTCCCCAGTCCCCAATTCATCTCCTGATAGCACAGAGCCCTAGGAGGCACTCTGCACATGCTCAGTTTGGAGTGTATTACTAGAGCGTTTTTTTTTTGTGGGGAGGGTGCATGTGATCAGCACAGGGCCAATCAGCACAGATCAGACAGAGGGTCAGGGGTTCTGCAGCCTTATAGGACAATCAGTGGAGAATGAAAACTACTCCTACAAACTTTGACCAATTCTGTGCTGGACACTGATAAAAGTGACAAGACTTTCTGTGAACTGTGGGAGAGCAGATATAGTGACTGCAGTGCCCTGGGAAAGCAGATATAGTGACTGCAGGCTTCTGGGGAGAGCAGATATACTGACTGCAGGCTCCTGGGGAGAGCAGATATAGTGACTGCAGGCTCCTGGGGAGAGCAGATATAGTGACTGCAGACTCCTGGGGAGATCAGATATAGTGACTGCAGGATCCTGGGGAGATCAGATATAGTGACTGCAGGTTCCTGGGGAGATCAGATATAGTGACTGCAGGCTCCTGGGGAGAGCAGATATAGTGACTGCAGGCTCCTGGGGAGAGAAGATATAGTGACTGCAGACTCCTGGGGAGAGCAGATATAGTGACTGCAGACTCCTGGGGAGAGCAGATATAGTGACTGCAGGCTCCTGGGGAGAGCAGATACAGTGACTGCAGGATCCTGGATTTTGCAGCACTTTAAACAGAGTTTTTGGTTTGTGGTGCTCAGGTGCAGTCTACAATTTTTGGATTTTTAGATGTAGCTGCCAAATGGAACCCAAGCACATCCCCCATAACTGTGCGGCACAATACTGTCCATAGGAACAAAGGATGAGATTTCCCTGCAGGAAATTGTAATAAACTCTTCATTCTTCCGTCCAATGGGGATAACAAAGCGCCCTCATTAACCCCTTCAGCCCCGGAAGGTTTTCCAGCTTTAGGACCGGAGCCCTTTTTGCAATTCGGCACTGCGTCGCTTTAACTGACAATTGCTCGGTCGTGCGACGTTGTACCCAAACTAAATTTGCGTCCTTTTTTTCCCACAAATAGAGCTTTCTTTTGGTGGTACTTGATTGCCTCTGCGTCATTTCTGATCGCCGCTATAAACAAAAGAAGAGCAACAATTTTGCAAAAAAACCCAAATTTCTTACTTTTTGCTAAAATACAGATCCAAAAAAAAATATAAAAAAACATTTTTTCACAGTTTTTGGCCGATTTATATTCTTCCTCATATTTGCGATAAAAAAATTGCAATCAGCGTTTATTGATTGGTTTGCGCAAAAGTGGCCGCGTTTACGGATGATGAGAATTAATTTCTGGGGTTTTTATTTTTATATTTTTTTTACTAGTAATGGCGGCGATCTGCGATTTTTAGCGGTACTGCGATATTGCGGCGGACATGACGGGTCATTTTGACACTTTTTTGGGACCATTGGCACTTATACAGCGATCAGTGCTTTGAAAATGCACTGATTACTGTGTAAATGCCATTGGCAGTGAAGGGGTTAACCTGTAGGGGGCGCTCTAAGGGTTAACTGTGTTCCCTGGGCGTTCTAACTGTGTGTGGGCTGCCCTAGCTGGGGAAGGGAAGTGGTCACAGCCCTTCCCCCTTCACAGAACGGAGGTCTGTGTTTACTTACACGGACCTCCGTTCTTTCACTCCGGGGGGGCCATCGCGGGTGGCCGGCGGCAATCGAAGCCGCCGCACCCGCTCCCTGGCCCTCCCCGAACACAGTGAGCGCGCAGGCGCGCCTCCGGCGGCGCGCGTGCGCTCACAGTGCGCGTTATCGCAGCCGCCGTCGTAGTACGGCGATTTGCGATAACGAACCACCTTGTCGCCGTCAACCTGTGGTTGGAAGTCGGCAAGTGGTTAAAGTGAAATACAAACATTTAAACCTGCACAGCACACATTCCATATAGAGGATCTATTTAATAACGAGCATTAAAAATAGTAAGCAGCTTTATTTAACCCTTTTATATAGAATTCTGCCTTTTTTTTTTGTACAGGTGGATTGATTAGACAAGTTTTTCCGTCATGTTGGTCGTCATCAATACAACAAATTCACACTGAAAATGTGACTGAAAGCCTTTATTGCAGTTCACTGGAGGAGCCACACAGGACACAAGGCAGATCCGTGCTCCAAATGTCATAAAGTGGATTCTCTTCAACATCGACCCGACCACAGAGGACGACAGGAGAGACATCATTTTCGTATTCTGGAAGTGACAGTGGCTTTACAGTAAAGTCCAACCCATGCATACATAAGGATTCATTTCAAGCTCCTTCTTGTAATAAAGGTTTTACAATGGAGGCAAAACATAGCACACACCAGAAGGTTCACCCTGGAGAGAAGCCATATCCGTGTTCTGAATGTGACAAAACGTTTACAATGAGGAAAAGGCTTATCAGACACCGGATGATTCACACAGGAGAGAGGCCATATGAGTGTTCAAAATGTGAGAAAGCGTTCAAAGAGAAGGCAAGTCTTGCCAGGCACCAGGCGGTTCACAGTGGAGAGAAGCCATATCAGTGCTCTAAATGTGACAAAGCTTTTAAAACCAAGCAAGTGCTTATCACGCACCAAACGATTCACACTGTGGAGAAGCCATATCAGTGTTCTGAATGTGTTAAAGCTTATACGGTGAAGTCAAGGCTTGTCAAACACCAGAGGGTTCACACAGGAGAGAGGCCATATGAGTGTTCAGAATGTGATAAAACATTCAGAGAGAAGTCAGATCTTACCTGTCACCAGCGGAGAGAGGACACACTTGGGAGACCACAAACTGTTCGGAACTGAAGTGGCATATTCGAAATTGTGTAAGTCTTGTGACTATACCGAAGAGGTGTCACACTTAGCAAACCACGCACTATTCGTGAACGAACCAAAATTTTCGAAACAGTGTAAATCTCGTGACTATACCGAAGAGAGGTGACACTTGGCGGACCACGGACCGTTCTGAACGGAAGAGAAACTTGCGAAAGAGTGTAAAACTTGTGAGTATACCGGAGAGAGGACACACTTAGTAGGCCACAGACTATTCGGAAAAGGAGTAACATT
>BLSH010299308.1:35216-46554 GCA_018402905.1 Glandirana rugosa | reverse complement strand
ATTAATTTCTATATGCACTGTTTATTGCTGATTTGCTGATTCACAAGTTGATTCGGCCATAGTACATAAACAGGTTGTCACGTACCTGGTCGGAGGCCAAGGTGCTGAGAGGGCTTGCCTTGCAGCTGAGTGCAGGGCACTCCTGGAAGTGGTGACAGGGAGTGCTATGCCCAAAAAAGCAGGTTGCCAGCTGCGATAGGCTGAGTAATGAGATGTCTGCTGGATGGCGGATGGACAAGCAGGATGTACTGCTGGGCCGGGGTCTCTCCGATGTCCCAGATGAAACTTAGCCAAAGGGAGAGCCAGGAGCAGGGTCAGGAGCCAGGCTAGTAGTCATACACAGAAGATCAGCCAGGGGTAAGGCAGCAAACAAGGTCAGATGTAAGCCGGGGTCATACACTGATAATCAGGCAGCAGAGGAGTACAGAAGAGCAAGCCAGAGGTCATACATGGGTACAGCAAACAGGAGCAGAGTCAATGGAACAAGGGTCAAAGCTGGGAATAGAGACAAGACAGGTCAAAGGCAAGCCAGGTCGGTAACAGGGATTCCAATAGCATCAAGAACAGGAACACAGGAACACATGGGGGAGCTGAAGATCACCCAGCAACTAGTGGCTGATGCAGCTGACCTTAAATAGGCCACTGGACGCCAGAATCTGTCATGCATTGCGTGTGCCTTGGCATACGCGCATGCACACTGGCACATGAATCTTTGCATGTGTGCGCATGCGTATTAGCATTGGCAAATTTTTATGTGCCAATGGCAAATTTCTATATGCCAATCTATGAATCTGCTGGGCATTAGCAGATGTGCCAGTTCTTCTGCAGGTTGTTCTCTGACAGGAGTAGCGTCGATATGGGTGGACATACCTGTATGCTCTCCTGCATCGCCCACTCGGGGCATGCTCTCTAGAACACGCTGGACACAGCCAATCACGATCTGGGCCACTGTGAGCGGCCCTGGTATCATGTGATTGCAGGGACCAATCACAGCAATCACATGAACAGTAGTAAACAAAGATGCCCTTTTTTACTACTGTGTGAGCTCTGTGATTGGTCACAGTAATCACATGGTACCAGGGCCAATAACAACGGCCCTGTACCATATGATAGCTGGGACCAATCACAGCATCACCGTAGTACACAAGGTTTCATGAATGATACCTTTTCACATTCTTTTAGCAATTGCTTATTACAGTAATCATCACTCTAATAAGCAATAACAGTGTAAAATAAAAATCCTGATCACCACCCTAGAGTAGTACAGTATCAATATGGTAACACTGCACTGGTCTGATGACAGTATGTAAAACAAAATGGAAAAATTAAAATAAATAACATATTTGTTTAAATTAAAAAAATGAATTTCTTTTTTACATAATCTAACCAGTCAGTGTCCCTAATCACTGCTGCACCAGTCACAGTGTCCCTAAGAAATACCTTATTAAGATGACAACTTACATTTTTTTCATTTTCCAAAACATTGTGACAAAAAAATTACAACTTCAAAAAACTCACCATGCCTCTTACTAAATACCTTAGATTGCAAAAGGTGGTCATTTGCAGGGTATTTGTACTGTCCTGGTATTTTAGGGCCTCAAAAAATAAGATAGGCCGTAAGCACAACAGGATTGATGAATTTTCAAACTTATAGATATCATAAATATTAACAGTGCAGCACTTGATAGAATCCAAATATAAAGAGAGTGAATCTCTATAGGTGACAATGGTTTTTGGTCAGTTGACTCAGTACAAACTTAATATATGCCAATAGGCAAAACCGAGTTAATCACATCAAAGTCAGCCTGACCACATGGGTAATAGTACACAATAAACAGTCCAATGATAATATTTTATAAAACATAGTGGTCAAATACAATAAAAGTAGGTAGAGCTGGTATAGAGTCCCAATTCTTGATCCTGATAATATAGGTGTTTACCATCCCAAGAGTAACTGACAATCGCAAGCAAGTGGGTCAAACATTATCCACCACCAGATAGATTGAAAACTTCCCGGAAGCTGGTAGTTAACTAGCATGAACCTCAATCGGAGATATCCAATTGGTACCTATGTCGGTATCGTACCTTGGGATCGTGTTATCCAACGTCCTCCTCATATGATATCCCAACTATTAGTAAGGTCCACCAGACAACCCAGGATCACAGTATATACTGTAGGTCACTCATCAAATCATGCAAAAGAACAGAGGTCTCGCCATAGCATAAAAACTTTTGTGCATTTATTAAAAACCGGTATATACACTTACATTAAAAGCAGTAAAATTGAGCTCATCATCCAAATGGTAAGTAGCAGTGTTACAGGGGGACCAAAACCCAACGCGTTTTGTTGCCAATAGGACGCCTTCTGGGGTATACCCCTAGGGTATTAAAGGGATGGATAAATCAGCCCACTTTCTAAAAGGGGGGGGGGGGTTGCATCATTCATATTGTCCGCATCAGGCACTGTAAGACCCCTTTCACACTGAGGCGCTTTACAGGCGCTATTTAGCTAAAAATAGCACCTGTAAAGCACCTCAAAAATCCCTCCCCACCCACCCCAATGTGAAAGCCGGAGTGCTTCCACACTGGGGCGGTGCACTTGCAGGATGTTACAAAAGTCCTGCAAGCAGCATCTCTGGGGCGGTGCGGTAAGCGGTGAAACACCGCTCCTCCACCGCCCCTGCCCATTGAAAACACTGCCTCGGTAGCGCGGCAAGCCGGCACTTTTAACCCCGTTTTAACCCCTTGTGGGGGGTTAAAAGTGCCGCGCACCCGCCTGCATAGCGGCGCCGTAGCGCCGCTATTACAGCGATAAATCCCCGCTGAAACTAGCAGGGATTTACCGCTACTGCCCGCCAGCCCCAGTGTGAAAGGGGCCTTAGAGAGAGCAGACAAGTCTATGCAGGGAGAGATATTGTTTATTTATTTTTTATCTAGCATATGATCTCCCCGCCTTGGTAGTACCTGGCTTCCCATACCTTTTATATGACAATAGCTTACCTATTAGCACTACAAATAGCCAGAATCGAATAACTAGATTCACGCCCTATAGACTTCTATGGGGTTTTTTTCAAGCGGAATTCATGGAACCTAACTCAGATTCGCTCATCCCTACCCATAGCCTTTGTGCTTTATTTGCTTTTCATATATTTTGATATTTTGATATATTTTAGAGAACTAGCACACTTTACAACATGTACAATATACATATACAATATATTTTTAAACCAACATATATTCTATTTTGCTTCTTCTTTTAAAGCTCAAATACCAGATTGGAAATTCCGCAGCAAATTCCTGAGTTTAATGTATCTCGGTGTCAGAGTAAGTTTAATTCTCCTACCATAATCAAACTGGTATCTATAATGTATATAAATTGAGCTGCTTTATTTAACCGCTTCTGCCCCTTCTTACCCCCTTAATGACCAGGCCATTTTTTTTTTGCCATACGGCACTGCGTCGATTTAACTGACAATTGTGCAGGCGCACGACGCTGTACCCAAATAAAATTGATGTCCATTTTTTCCCACAAATAGAGCTTTCTTTTGGTGGTATTTGATCACCTCTGCAGTTTTAATGTTTTGCACTATAAACAAAAAAAGACCAACAATTTTGGAAAAAAAACAATATTTTTTACTTTTTGCTATAATATATATATATATATATATATATATATATAAAGAAAAAGACGAATTTATTCATCAATTTAGGCCAATTTGTATTCTTCTACATATTTTTGGTAAAACAAAATCCCAATAAGCATATACTGATTGGCTTGTGCAAAAGTTATAGTGTCTACAAAATAGGAGATAGATTTAGGGACTTTTCATTTTTTTAAATGATTTTACTGGTAATGGTGTGATTTTCAGCAGGACTGAGACATTGCGGTGGACAAATCTGACCCTAAGTGACACTTTTTGGGGACCAATGACACCAATACAGTCATCAATGCTATAAAAATGCACTGATTACTTTATAAGTCACACTGGCAGGTAAGGGGTTAACACCAGGGGCGATCAAAGGGTTAAGTGTGTCCTAGGGAGGTGCTTTCTAACTTGTGGGAGTTGACTGACTGGAACTACAGAGAGATCGCTGTTCCTGATCACTAGGAACAGAGATCTCTCTCTACTCCCCTGTCAGAGCGGGGATCCGCTTTGTTTACATTGGCAGATCCCCATTCTGCCTCTCTGTGGAGTGATCGCTGGTGGCCAGCGGACATCGCAGCCAGCGGACTTCGTGGCGTCCGGCCACGCAGGCCTGCTATATCTATTGCACAAAGTCCCGCACCAGTACGGTGATTCGCGCGATAGAGCCATCTTGCTGCAGTATATCCGTGGCGGGTGGTCTTTAAGTGGTTAAAGGATGTCTTTGGATTCAGTACACACCAAAGGAATTCAATTTTACAAAAGTTGGGAGTTCAGTCTCCAAAATAAAAAGTAATCTATTTTGTGGAGTAGCCCACAACAAAAAAAAAAAAATCATATGGCAGAGAAAGAAATTTTCTATGATTCTTTAGCTGAGCAGGTGTTGTGTTTATCAACTCATCAAGGAAAAATCACAATGTGAGTTTCAAATAAGAAGACTGTTGCATGCTAAAATGTCATCTAACATCCTCTAAGAAAAGGTTAAAGTGGAACTAAACCCTCCTATCCTTTACAGTTAAGGAAGCTGCCATCTTAGCCTCTATTTGATCCTCAGTTGCCATGGTGTTGCACATGTGATCAGTTATAACACCAGCCATTTGATGGCTTGACAGTTTGGTTGATAGTTATCAATCACGGCATGCCTTGTATGTAACTGTTTTAGGTAACTGGTAAGTGCTAATAAAACCAAAACCACAAATGTTATATATTGCAGCTTACCAATCACTAGATGTGGTGGCTGTATTCGTTTTCCGTTTTAGGCTTTTTTCCTTCTGTTTTCACCTGGTGATCTGGCCAGTAACACACCTCTTGTATTAAAATGCCCATCTCTGAATAAGCATGCGGACACCTTTGGACAGCAGAATTGTCAGTCTTGGGGGAGAGGCATGTTAGATGTGCTAGCAGAATTAAATACATTAACAAACTGAAGCCAAACTACAGCTAATACTTTATAAACAGTTAGAGCAAAATGTTTTTTTTTTCTTTTGGGATAAAGGTTTTACATAAATAAAAGCTGATCATTGTAAGCACCCCTGCTATTGTTAAATGGTTTATCTCACCTCTGTAGCTGATACATTCTGCTGAAGAGCTTGTTCTTTTGAATACAACAGACGTACTAGCTGGACCACCAGGAAAAATAAAGGAAAAAAGCCTGAAAAAGAAAATGAATGCAGCCATCACAACTAAGCTGCAATATAATAAATGTTGGTTTTTGGGTTTAATAGTACTATAAATTGATGGGTTTTGTTCCGCTTTAATATTGCTCCAATGCTGCTGACGCAGCCTTAGTTAAGGAGTAAATCAGTGACTGCTGATTCAATTTGGAAAACGAGGGAGGGGCCGAACACCACCTGGTTCGGTTCGCACCAGAAATTGCGAATAGGCAAAAAATTTGTGCGAACACGCAAACCCTATTAAAATCAATGGGACTCCAACATGAAAAATCAAAAGTGCTCATTTTAAAAGCTTATATGCAAGTTATTGCCATAAAAAGTGTATGGGGACCTGGGTACTGCCCTAGGGGAAATGTATCAATGCAAAAAAAAAAGTTTTTAAATCAATAGTTTTTTCAAGAGCAGAGATTTTAATATTTTAATAATGATTAAAGTGAAAAAATAAAAATGAAATGTTCCTCTAAATATCATGCCTGGGGGTCCCCTTAGTATGCCTGTAAAGTGCCTCATCTGTGCGATGTTTAGAACAGTGCCTCCGCAAAATGACATTTGTAAAGGAAAAATTGTCATTTAGAAACGCTCGTGGCTGTAATGTATTGCCGGTACCCAGCAATATAGATACAAATCACTGAAAAAACATTGCATGGGGGTCCCCCTCACCAGTCCATACCAGGCCCTATGGGTCTGGTGTGGATTTTAAGGGAAACCCTGTGCCAAAATTAAAGAAAAATTGCGTGGGGGGGGGCCTTCAGGTCTGGTATGGATTTTAAGGGGAACCCCATGCCAATTTTTTTTTTTAAAAACGTACCAGGCCACATGCCCTCAACATGGAGAAACTTTAGACACAGTCCCAAGGGATTTTATTGGTGACAGATCAATCAATATAGTAAACAAATACAGATGTGCAAAAATTCAATAATTTTTTTTTAACGTAGTCAAAATTGCAGTCCTAGAACTGGACCATGATGTATAAAAGCAAGATGACTTCTCATACATAGAAAAAAAGCAATACTTATACAGAACACAAAGCAGGCCTAACAGTGGAGAGCCAAGCCTATGTCATTTATGTGAAGTCCCAACATGCTTTGAAAAGAGGATTATCAATATCAGTATTGCAGAGAAAGTTCTAAAAAGAGCAATAGTAGTGCATCATTACCATGTAGGCCATGTAAGTATGATACCTACCATACTGCAGTACATCAAAGATATACCTAAACAAGTATACAATATACAGGTGATATAGCAGGTGTGCATGCATATATGTTGCTGTATGAGCCTGAGATACTTACACTTGCAAATGAAAATTAATTTAAAGGATGGAAACACACTGATTGCACATGTCTGACAGCAGTAAGTGGACAGAGAGGAGTGGTAAGCCCCAGCCATACATGGACACCGCACGGAAACAGAGCAGGCTATTCACAAGGACCAGCCAAAAATAAAGGAGTCAATCCTAAGGCAATCTATAAATGTAAAGTAAATATGAAAGACACAAGGTGTCAACTGTATGGGGAGAAAAAATGGGCATAAAAATAGGGAAAGTGTAAATTTGCTGTCCCCTCAAAATAACTCAACACACAGCCATTAATATCTAAACTGCTGGCAACAAAAGTGAGTACACCCCTAAGTGAAAATGTCCAAATTTGGCACAATTAGCCATTTTCCCTCCCCAGTGTCATGTGACTCATTAGTGTTACAAGGTCTCAGGTGTGAATGGGGAGCAGGTGTGTTAAATTTGGTGTTATCACTCTCACTCTTTCATACTGGTCACTGGAAGTTCAACATGGCTCTGCATAAAGATGGCCTAGGCTGTAAGAAGATTGCCAAGACCCTGAAACTGAGCTGCAGCACGGTGGCCAAGACCATACAGTGGTTTAAATGGACAGGTTCCACTCAGAACAGGCCTTGCCATGGAAGAAATTGAGTGCATGTGCTCAGCGTCATATCCAGAGTTTACCTTTGGCAAATAGACATATGAGTGCAGCCAGCATTGCCACAGAGGTTGAAGGGGTGGGGGGGTCAGCCTGGCAGTGCTCAGACCGTATGCCGCACACTGCATCAAATTGGTCTGCATGGCTGTCCTCCCAGAAGGAAGCCTCTTCTAAAGATGATGCACAATAAAGCCTGCAAACAGTTTGCTGAAGACAAGCAGACCAAGGACATGGATTACTGGAACCATGTCCTGTGGTCTAATGAGACCAAGATAAACTTATTTGGTTCAGATGGTGTCAAGCGTGTGTGGTGGCAACCAGGTGAGGAGTACAAAGACAAGTGTGTCCTGTCTACAGTCAAGCATGGTGGTAGGTGTGTCATGTTCTGGGGCTGCATGAGTGCTGCCGGCACTGGAGAGCTACAGTTCATTGAGGGAACCATGAATGCCAACATGTACTGTGACATACTGAAGCAGAGCATGATCCCCTCCCTTCGGAGACTGGGCTGCAGGGCAGTATTCCAACATGATAACGACCCCAAACACACCTCCAAGACAACCACTGCCTTGCTAAAGAAGCTGAGGTTAAAGGTGATGGACTGGCAAAGCATGTCTCCAGACCTAAACCTTATTGAGCATCTGTGGGGCATCCTCAGACATAAGGTGGAGGAGCGCAAGGTCTCTAACATCCACCAGCTCCGTGATGTCATCATGGAGGAGTGGAAGAGGACTCCAGTGACAACCTGTGAAACTCTGGTGAACTCCATGCCCAAGAGGGTTAAGGCAGAGCTGAAAAATAATGGCGGCCACACAAAATATCGACATTTTGGGCCCAATTTTGATATTTTTACTTAGGGGTGTACTCACTTTTGTATCCAGCGGTTTAGACATTAATGGCTGTGTGTTATTTTGAGGGGACAGCAAATTTACACTGTTATACAAGCTGTACACTCACTACTTTACATTGTAGCAAAATGTCATTTCTTCAGTGTTGTCACATGAAAAGATATAATAAAATATTTACAAAAATGTGAGGGGTGTACTCACTTTTGTGAGATACTGTATATAAATAAATATATATATATATATATATATATATATATATATATATATATATATATATATATATATGGAGTATAAGCCTGTTTCACAACACAAACTCAGTGGGCAACTATGGCCAAACAAGCCTAGAAAGGCCAGTCCAACTGAGCCAACAGTGTATCTATCAATAACCAGCCAGACATACATCATACCTATTCCATGGGAACTAAATCCCCTGTATCCAGGAAGCACTGTTCACAGGTGGATGGCCGGAAAGTGTGTTTACGATCGTCCACCTCCTAGGTACATGCTCTTATACCCACCTGGTAGGGAGGGTCAGCCAGTTGCCACAAAGGAAGCACTGGACACTACATTGGATCCAGTCCAGGGGCCTCACATGTCCATCATATGGACTGGGGCCCATCGCTCTATCTCTGGTCATGCGGGTTCTGGAGGGAGCACATCACTGTGCAGTGGCGTCAGATGTCAGGCAGCCGCCGGCATGCACACTCATCGTCACTCCCCAGCCATTGGAGGGTGCAGAGAGACGCATTCACAGTGTCCCAAGGAGTGACATGTAGCCCCACTAGTTGTGTGCCAGCTGAGGGGCCCGCGCGTGCCATGGAACAGTCTGCTAGTCTGGCGGCACCCAGTAACCAGGACGCATACTACACCTCAGTGCGCTGTGTGCTAGACAGTACCTGCACTAGAGAGACATGGCAGCAAGTGCAAAAAAGAGGTATCAGTGATATCTGTGAAAACCAAAACAACAAGTATATAAGTATAAATGATTAGTGTTGAGCGAACCCGGACTGTAACGTTCGGGTCCGTACCGAACTTTCGGGTGTCCGGGGCACGGACCCGGACCCGGACATTTCAAAAATCGTTCGGGTTCGGTCTGGGGTTCTGCTATTTTACTCCACAAGTTGAGAAGCTGCAGAGCAGCCAATCATCAAGCGTTTCACTGGTTTGCCCTTAGAAGCCATCACAGCCATGCCTACTAATGGCATGGCTGTGATTGGCCAGTGCATCATGTGACCCAGCCTCTTTATAAGCTGGAGTCACAGTGCTGCAGTCACATGCTCCTTGGGTTAGTGTAGGGAAAGGAAGCTGAAAGCGTGAGGGAGAGATTAGAGACATTTTAAGACCTGATCCTGCATCCTGAGATAGATTACTTTACTACTGCTGTCTGTGCTGTTGCTCTGAGGACAGATAGCAGAAATTAGAGATTTCACATACCGCTGCTTTGAGTTGCAGATCAAACTCTGCATAAAACAACGATCGCTACGATCGTGCTCAACGATCAGATTGTTGGGGGAATTTGAGATTTCAAATACCGCTGCTTTGAGTTGCAGATCAAACTCTGCTTAAAACAACGATCGCCACAATTTTTTTGCAGATCATCTGGCGTATATAATTTATATGCACTTTATATGTATTAACAAAATTGTTTTTGGCTGTGTGGCCACCATCCTTAGGCGGTACATACAGCCATTCTGCCCACATATTTCATATTTTTTATAGGGATTTTGTGCACTATATTTATATTTTTATATTCTTGTGCATTATATATTTTTACACTACAAAATAATGTTAACACGGGTGCATTCTAGCACTATACACGAATATTTAATACTTTCTTCTTTTACTACATTATGATTTCTCTGTTGACATTGGGGATTCAAGCAACATTTTTTCTTTCCTTTATTCTTGCATTTATAACGTATATCACGTGGTCTATCTAACTGCTGAGGCACTAGCGCACTTCCATTTTGGTCTGTCTTCTTTGGTATTGCACATCTTTTGCTGACACCATTCTCTTAAGGAAGTGGATGGACCATTCACCATATAGGTTACGCTGTTACTTCCGGGTGACGACTACCTTTGACCTTTTCAGCTTCCGGGTAGCATATGCCGCTGTCTAAGACCAAAAAGCTTTCTTCTCTTTTTATATTCTACATTAACATTTCAATACATGTTCGTTTATCACAATATTTGGATCATCAAATTTTTTAGTGATTTATATTGACCTTATACACCTTTTTATATATTTTTCTTTTATTTACTCACATACTTAGTCAAACATGTGGAGTAATGAAAATGAGGCTTGACACTCACGCCAATTGACGCCATTTTGATAGCAAAAATTTGACTTCCGGTCTCAGCCCCCTAGGGGGCGTGTTTTTGTTTTTATCACATTTGTTATAAATAAGGGTAGTGACAGGAGGGGGTTATACCCCAGATGACGGCTGCTGGAGCCGAAACGCGTCGGGTTTCCTGGCCCTTCCTGTCACATTTTTATTGAGAGCACTTTTTATTCCATATATTGTGAGTATTATCCAATCTTTTTTGCGCAAAAAATATTGTTCTACACAGTATCACACTATTGCGGTTTTCTTTCTACCCATTGCGATTTGGAGTACAACATTACTGTTGGAGACTTACTACCTGGAGAATTTGGAGCCATCCACCCAGACAGGAATCGTTTTCCTTGCACTCCGGATCACATGGATAGATGACTTCATTCCACCACATCCCAAAGCTGGCTATCTGGGTCCTATACATCTCCTAATTGGATCCTGAGGACATCAGACGACCCATCCCGGAGATATTACCTTGATATTCGCGCATTTCCTACAGGCTTCTGGTAAGCTTACATCCATACCATTTATTGGATTTATCAGAATATTCTGTGGGTTTGAGTACCTCTATACAGTTAATGATCTTGAACTGCACATAACACATATGGATCAATGAGTTATGGGAAACACTTTGTATACAGATACCGTCTTTCCATTGGGACTTGTTTGAACAGTTTTTATATATATTCTACTTACTTTATACCACTTTGATTTCTTATATTTCATATTTTTTGGGCGCTGCAACTATTTGTGGACAACGATCAGATTGTTGGGGGAATTTGAGATTTCAAATACTGCTGCTTAGAGTTGGAGATTGCAGATAAAACTCTGTCTAACACAATCTGTCTCAAAATAGACGTTAGAGGTTGAGATTCGTCGTCATAAACTTTAGAGTTTAAGGGGGTTGTT
>BLSH010299308.1:17963-29629 GCA_018402905.1 Glandirana rugosa | reverse complement strand
ATAGCCGCTAATAACTGAACATCTGTTCTGTACACATCTGCAAAGTCTGTGTGTCACTTTAAAAATAGCCGCTAATAACTGAACATCTGTTCTTCACACATCTGCAAAGTCTGTGGGTGAAACTACAGCATAGAGAAGAACAGGTATATGGTTTTGCTCTGCTAGAGTTTCAAACCCAGTTTGCAGATGTTTGCAGAACAGATGTTCAGTTATTCCCGGTTTCATTTAAAGTGACACACAGACTTTAAAGATGTTTGCAGAACAGATGTTCAGTTATTCCTGGTTTCATTTAAAGTGACACACAGACTTCAAAGATGTTTGCAGAACAGATGTTCACTTATTCCCGGTTTCATTTAAAGTGACACACACAGTTTCCAGGTGTTTGCAGAACAGTGATATGGGTTCTCCCGGCTTATTTATACTTTTTGGACACAGTTTGAAGATGATTTTAGAACAGTTATATGGCTTCTACCGTTAATTAATACTTTTCAGACCCAGTTTGAAGATGACCCACGTTCACCTCCATTTTTGCTTTTTTTATGTTTTTATTTTTTAAAAAATATTTAAAGTTATTTCCCTGTCCCCATTTCTTTGTAGGTCACTTGTCCCACCCTTACCCCCATTTCCTTCCTTTTGCTGACCTCTAGGACTTTCCAGGACTATTTTACAGCCATTTTTGTGCCTAAAAGTCAGTGTCCCCATTGATTTCAATGGGGTTCGGGGTCCGGGACAAAGTTCGGGTGCTGTCCGGACCCGAACCCGGACTTTGTTCCGAAGTTCGGCCGAACCAGCAGAACCCAGACTTCTAGAAGTTCGCTCAACTCTAATCATATTAGCTTTATAATAAATCCCTATCAAACCCCCCCGGAGGTGAATCCTGGGAGAAAGGGTTTGAAATTCAGTGCCCCATTGAGATCTGGTGGCGCGGTGGCATTCAGGTCAGAGTTCAGAGATCCACTGCAGCTCGCACTGGAGGAGAAACTTGTCCAGGTCCCCCCGCGCAGGCATGGGATGGACACGATCGAGGACCAAAAACGTGATCCTTAGAAACACATCCTGATGTACCGATATAACATGGCGCCCCAAGGGTACCTCTGGGTCTTTTTTCTTCATAATCAATATATGGCGATACATACACCGGCAGAACTTCTGAATCATCTTGCCGACATAATTACAGCCAGAGTCACAGGATAGCAAATAAACTACCTCCATTGTCTGGCAATTTGCATAGTGCCTGGGCGTATAGGGGCGGTGATTGGGAAGAATGATGTGTCGCCTAGTGTCTATAAATTATAAATTAGCAATAGGCACATCCCCCACATGGAAAGGTACCCCAATTTTTATAGGGGTCACCACTCACGTGGCTGGAGTGTTCACTGTGGGCCAACCTACCTCCAACTGAGACCGCCCTTTGGTATGTCACCAAGGGGTTAGGGGCACGAAAGGGCCCACCACTGGGTCCATGATCAGGAGGTGCCAATGTTTTTTTAGAATCTGCCTCACCTCATGGTGTTGGTTACTATACTTTGTGATGAGCCTGCTGGTTGTTTAGCCATTAGTTTTGGGTTTGAAGAGTAGATCCTGGCTACATGACTGTACTACCCATTTATAGGCCCTCTTGAGGCACCTATGGCTATAGCCTCTCTGGAGCAGCTGTGTTCTAAGTGCATCAGCTTCTTTTTTATATATCTCATCACTGGTACAATTGCGCTTGGTCCTCAAGTATTGGCTGTAAGGAATGGGCCCTATGAGTGGTTTGGGCTGAGAGCTGGTAGCGTGCAAAATGTTGTTTCCAGCTGTAGTCTTGCAAAACAATTCACATGTAAGAGCTTCCTCTCCATCTTTGTACACCCTGACATCAAGAAAGATGATCTCTGAAGTATCATATGTCATAGTGAATGTGAGATTAAGGGAGTTACAGTTCAACGACTTCAGGAACTGATGGAGTAGTTCCTCAGTCCCGTCCCAAAGGAACAGGACATCATCTATGTACCAATGCCACATGATGTGATCCATGAACACAGATGCGTTCTCCCCAGAAAAGATGGACCGCTCCCATTCCCCCAGGTACAGGTTGGCATATGACGGGGCACAGGATGTCCCCATCGCAATGCCCTGCAGCTGGAGGTAGTGGGAGCCATCGGAGAACAGGTTGTGCTTCAAGATGAAGTCCTTTGCTGACAATATGAAGTCGTTGAAGAGCAACTCTGTCATTCATCTGTGACAAAACCCGACAGATACAGGTAAGTCCCAAATGGTGGGGGATAGAGCTGTAGAGGGCCTCCACGTCCACGGCAACCAAAAAAGTGTCGCCGGGGATGTAGACGCCCTCCAGGACTCAGAGCAAATGAACCGTGTCCTGAATGTAGGACGGCAACCCAACCACAAATGGCCCAAGATGTTCATCCACCTATCTGCTAATATTTTCAGTTATGGCTCCTCTCCCAGAAACTATGGGGTGGCCAAGTGGTACTGTGGTATGTTTGTGTATTTTAGGTAATGCGTAAAAGAGTGCCATCCTTGGGAAACTTGTTCTAATAAATTCCCACGTAGATTTGGATATGATGTTGTTGTGGTAGGCTCCAACCACCATCACATAGAACTCCTGATTGAACCTGTCTACTACCAAAGAATCGATAGGATGGTACCAATCACGTTTGTTCAGGATTTTCCTACCCATGAGGACGTAGTTGGGATTGTCCATGTGGACAAAATTGCCCCATTTGTTCGATGGCTTAATTGTGATTGAATGGTCACTGGCTAAGGATTGTAGGGCCAACCTTTCTTTGGGCTTCATGTTATCCAATTTAGTAGGCTTGATATGCAGGGCCTTCATATCCTCACTAGCCAATTTAAAAAAAGTGGTTCGTACTCAGGGTCGGATACATTTTAGAAGGTTTTTTAAGTGTGGATGGGTTGTGTCTCAGAGGAGCATTCACTGAGGAACATGTACCCCCTGTCTGCCGAAGCAGTTCCTCGATATCATTTCTGTTAATAAGATCCAGGGGTTCACTTTCTTCGAGTAGTGACGTCCGGTTCTGAAGAGCCTGTCGCTTGCTATACCTCACTCCAATGTCTATCTTTGGAAAACCGATTTTGTAAAAGAATTTTTTGTGTAAACAGGTGCAAATCTTTTATAGTTTCAAACAGCGGCGGCTGGTGCATAAGGGGCGCTTGGGCGCTGCCTCCCCGCCGATGACAAGTAAAAAAAAGTCAGCTCGGCCCCCCTGCAGGGGGCGCCGGTACATTGACTTTTTTTTTTTCTTCCTCGGCTCCTTGCTGTCAGTTGACAGCAAGTAGTGATCCGATTGGTCAGCCATTAAAGTCTATGTGTGTGCGCTGAACACACAGTCTGATTGGCTGCCCTCTGAGCCATCAGAGCCAATGACTCTCTGTCATTGGCTGCTGTGGGCGGGGGGCGGGACTGTGGCAGACGTGCTGCTTGTGTGATTACTCACACAGGCGCAGCATTCCGCGGGGTTTTAGTCCCGAGCTGCTCAGCATGCTGACTGCAAGCCGAACTCTGCATAGACCTGGCCTGCCTGCTATTAGATAGGGTAAGTGCTTCGGGAGGGGGGTGCTGCTCTGTATGCCCTATCTGATGCACTGTATGCCCTATCTGATGCCCTGTATGCCCTATCTGGTGCCTTGTATGCCCTAACTTATGCCCTGTATGCCCTATCTGATGCCCTGTATGCCCTATCTGATGCTCCGTATGCCCTATCTGATGCTCTGTATGCCCTACCTGATGCTCTGCATGCCCTATCTGATGCCCTGTATGCCCTATCCGAGGCCCTGTATGCCCTATCTGATGCTCTGTATGCCCGATCTGATGCCCTGTATGCCCTATCTGATGCTCTGTATGCCCTATCTGATGCCCTGTATGCCATATCTGATGCTCTGTATGTCCTATCTGATGCCCGGCATGCCCTATCTGATGCTCTGTATGCCATATCTGATGCTCTGTATGCCCTATCTGATGCCCTGTATGCCCTACCTGATGCTCTGTATGCCATATCTGGTGCTCTGTATGCCCTATCTGGTACTCTGTATGCCCTATCTGGTGCTCTGTATACCCTATCTGGTGCCCTGTATGCCCTATCTGGTGCTCGGTATGCCCTATCTGGTGCTCTGTATGCCCTATCTGGTGCTCTGTATACCCTATCTGGAGCTTTGTATACAGCTATATGGTGACTCTTTATACTGCTATCTGGTGATGTTGGGCTGTATACTCCTGACACAAGGGGTGGAAACAATAAGGGGAGGGGCTTATGAGAAGTGGGAGGGGTCAAAAAGAAAGGGCGTGGTCTGGTGCCCCCCCATCCTAAAATTTCACCAGCCGCCACTGGTTTCAAATTTATCAAGTGAGCTAGTAGGGCAAAAGGTAAACCCTTTTGCTAACACCTGAAGTTCATCAGAAGTGAGGTTATGTGAGGACAAATTCACTACATTATATTGAGTGGGTTGTGTGTCTATAGGGTTTGTGCCAATGTTGGTGGTGTTGGGAAATGTGCATTCCCTTGTTTGTGTACTAAAAAATAGTGGGTATTTTAGGAGGATTGATTGGTGTATCAGAACTATCACCCAAAGATGCAATAGGTTGTAGACTTGGTAGATCACCTCGTGCAGATACAGACATCTCTCCTGAATTATCAGGGGAGACCACACCAGAATGTTCAGTGACTTGAACTTTAGACGTGTTGGAAGGAGACCCTTCACCACAACGACATCTCTTGGGTCGTCTCACCCATTTGTGCTGTTTGGAGACAGAGTGCAAGGACAAAGAAGACACAGATGAATTGTCATATATAGATGATTGTTTAACACAAGAGAAGCTGTAAGTGTATTGTTGATATTTTTTTTGGAAAGGTTTTGCCAGCCATTTATAGGCGTTCTCTTCTCGAAATGCCCGCTTGTCTCTTAATAGTTTCTTTTCCTTTTTCAACATAAGTTCCTTGTTTAATTGTTCTAAATGTAATTTCAATTTGTTGTTTAATTCAGTGTATAGTGAATGGGACTCTAAAGGTGTAAGTTGTTAATAGATCTGGTTTATGTTCAAATCCACCTCTACCATACGTTTTTTGTATTCCTCTGTGAGGAGTTTCATCATCTTTGCAGAGCATGATTTTAAATTATTCTCCCATACTACATTAAAGTCTGGGCCGATGTCCTCAAAGGAAGGAAATATCTGTACCCTTTGTCCTAGTGGGTTTATGTAATCATCAAGATTTAATGTGCCAAAATAAAGCAGATTTTTTCTCCAACCATTGGCTTAAGGTGGAGAAAATGAATGTAATTTCAGTTTGTACTGATTCCTTGACACCACATTAGTGTTGTAATTTGCTAATAAAGTCATCCTAACCCTTCCCCTGATATGTCAATAATATCACCTATATGGACAATTCGGTGGATTGAATGGGGGCAAAAAGGCATTTGCTACCTGATACTTAGAAATATTTAATTAATTAATTAATTAATAATGGTAATCCAGCCACTTGTCCAAAAAGAGAACTGTACGCCACATCCCAAAACAACAACGAGAAACAATAGACACGTCCCCAAGGGATTTTATGGGGGACAGTTCAATCAATATACCTTAGTAAAAAAGTACAGAAGTGTAAAATTCAATGATTTTATTTGAACGTATTTAAAATTGCAGTCCTGGAACTGGACCTTGATGTATAAAAGCATTCTTCTTCCAAAAAAACATTGGCACCTCCTGACCATGGACCCAGTGGTGGGCCCTTTCATGCCCCCTAACCCCTTGGTGACATACCGAAGGGTGGTCTCAGTGAGAGATAGGTTGGTCCACAGTGAACACTCCAGCCACATGAGTGGTGACCCCTGTAGAAATTAGGGTACCTTCCCATGTGGGGGATGTGCCTATTGCCAATTTAAAGAAAACTAGGAGACACATCATTCTACCCAAACACCGCCCCTATTCGCCCAGGCACTATGCAAATTGCCAGACGATGGGGGTAGTTTATTTGCTATCCTGTGACTGTGGCTGCTATTATGTCAGCAAGATGATTCAGAAGTTCTGCCGGCGTATGTATCGCCATATATTGAGTATGAAGAAAAAAGACCCAGAGGTACCCTTGGGGCGGCATGTTATATTGGTACATCAGGGTGTGTTTCCGAGGATCAGGTTTTTGGTCCTCGATCAAGTCCACCCCAGCCCGTGCGGGGGTGGACCTGGACAAGGTTCTCCTTCAGCATGAGCTGCGGTGGATCTCTGACCTGAATGCCAACGCGCCACCAGGTCTCAATGGGGCACTGAATTTCAAGCCCTTTCTCCCAAGATTCACCTCCAGGGGGTTTGATAGAGATTTATTATAAAGCTCATAGGTCTGTTTTTTAGGCATGAGGACCCTATAGTATGTCATGTTCCCTTGTCTGCCTTACACGTCCTCCATCTCTCCTTATCCATGTGTAGCCATGTGCTCCCTTGAGAGTGGCTGGTAGTAGTGCTTCACCTTATAGGTGCCCTCAATCACACCATATATCACACATTCGTAGACACTGACCAGGCCGGCTCTTGTTTTTGTTTTATTTAGGGGAAATAACTTGGATGTGGATAAGGGATGATTGTGGGATGCCCAAAGAATTATAATACATGAACTCCATATACACTCCTGTATATGCACACTTTCACTGCAGTCCATCCCTGTGCAGACTCTTATTCCTCACAACTCTCCAGCACTTAACTTGCTGACCGTTTCTCCTACAGTTCTCTCTCCAGCACTGAACTTAGTAAATCATCACTCCATTACATCTCTCCAGCACTGAACTTTCCAGCTTGAAAGGAAATTTATCAAGCTTCTCTGTTCCTTTCTCTTCACCGCGGCTAGCACATGGCGAGGTCTACTCTCAGCAGAACCTCCGGAACACCCATTACAGGCCAGGGATCACAGGCCCTTGCATGTGTAGCAAAGTACTTGAGTGCTAGCTGGGCCTTTGATGGACTACAACTCCCAGCCCTTCCCTCTTTCAGGTCCCACTGATCTGCTTTTCCTTATTGACTCTCCTTTCCCTGTACTGGCTCCCAAGGCTTCCACAGACTGTCTACTGTTCCTCTCCCAGCCTGCTCCAGCCCTTTCTCTTCCAGCTCCCAGGGACCGTCACTCACCAAACCGGTGGATCACTTTAAAGTTTCTCAGTGTGTAGCACCTCCGCTGTTCTCCTGTTCCCCTGTGCGATTCCAGGAATAAGCTCCACTCCTGGCTGCACCCAAACCTCCTGGCCCTAAGGTCACCCTCCCCAGACTGGGGCGACCTCCCTGGTAGGGGCCTCCACAGCGCCTCTGCTACATCTCCAGACTTCCACCTGACACTCCCCCTAGATTGGGCTGACTTAGAGTATTTAAGGAGGCCTGCCACCTGCCAGGCCTGTTTAGGGATTGGTCAGGGCTCCCTAGAACACTCCAGATGGCTCCACCTGTCTCCCAGCTTTCTGATCAGATACCTACCTCCAGGTTTCTAGAAAAGAAGGGGGAGATTCTGGTGACCTCATCTGTTGAATCAATTCAATCCTCCCTGAGCCACTCCTCCTGGCCCAGATCAAAAAATTCAGGCCTGCTCTTACACACAGGCCTGACCAAATTTTACTTCACCTAGAAAAACCCTGCTAGAAAAACACACCTACACTATTGGGGTGCTACACTCACCCCACCCCCTAAACATCAGCTGGTCCCCAGCTGAAAATTAACAAAACTGGCTCTTGATCCCAAGAGCACAGGCATCCTAGAATCTGAAAATGGGAGGGGAAAAGGGAACAAACTTCGAAGGGGAAATACAAAACTGTACATGAATAAATAAGTATCAAAAATATATAATCTCCATTTTTGCATGATTTACAATATAGAGTTTATCACAATTACTATCTACAATCCCTGCATCTATCCACATGCAGCATACTATACATTTCCTGGGTTGGAGCACCTCCCCCTAAAGGGAAGCCCTCCACCCGCCTAGTTAGCAACAGTTGACGTCTGACTTGATTCTCGGTGGATATAGATGAACAGCCGTTCCATCAGGAATCATAAGAGAAGGGAAAAACAACTATCTAAACTATCTAAACTAACTAAACAAACAATCTATCAGGAGGGGGTTACTAGCCTCCTAATAGAAGAAAAAAAAAGTCAAACTTTTTAACACAGTCCTTTACCTACCTGCTCTGCCAGTGAGGGGTTAGAGACTCACAGCAGAGCAGAAGAAAGAAAAAAAAACATTATTGAAAACTCTTTAAAGTTTCTGTTGTGAGGAGTCCCTCCCAGGTTGCAGGCTTCAAAGAAAAAACGAACAGGTAAAATTTGACCTAAGTGTCCTTCCAATAGGAAAGTCCCTTCCACAAGGGCACAGGGTGGCAGGCTTGTTTGACCTGCAGTTTAGGGGAAAGTGCAAACTCAGTTTCTGCACCGGCAGTCCTTGGAGTGTGCTGCATAGTCTGTACTACATCACAGTTCTACACATAATAATGAGGATCAGGCAATCTCACCCGCTGGTCCCCCTCTCCCCGAACTGAAATTGAATAGCTCCTTGCAGACTGATTGGGCTACACAATCATCACACAATCCTTCTTGATAGTCCGCCCAAGGCTCCAATTCTTTTTCAATTCAAAAAATCTCTCCCAGGAGCTGCACTCAGGACCCTGCATGTGCTTGGGTATGTGAAGGTAGTCCCATGTCATTTTGTCCTCCCACCCCTCCCTTGAGCTCTCGACGATCTCCATGACATGAGGTGGGACGTAGGGGTAGACCAGGTCCCACTTTAGAGCGACCCAGCGTTGGACCTCCCGCTGATACCTAGAAAGCCTAGGCAATTTGACTTGGTTCCCTTTCCCAGGCCTAATTTGGGTAGCAGGGGATCTCACTACAATCTACCGGTATGTGGACACTCTGGTCTGGGTGGTGGATGGCCTGTTCAAGAAAGTTTGATAGAGAAAACTGGGAATATCTGTTGAACTGGTATCCGGAGAGGGCTTCTTCTCATCCTCACCAGAGAAGTAGAGGACCGATGAACCTTCAGCTTCATCTTCATCCGACCCCTCACTATGAGACAACCATTCTGCCAGGTGCTCAAGGGACCCAAATTCCACTAAAAGTCTGGGTGACCCCCAGTCTATAGCCCTCTGCTCTGCATCCTCATCCAGCTCAACAGGGGGTGCCTCCCCCTCAACAACTGGCTCCGGCCTAATAGGGATGCCTGCAGGTGGAGACGCAGCCAGCATTTCAGGGACCTTGAGCTCCCGCTCAGCAGTACTTACCGTTCCGGAGTCCCCGACCAAGCTGCAGACCAAGACAGTCTTTTCTTCCCCTTTGTCCTTGATTTTTGCGGGGGAGTCGCTAGGCTGTAACTCCGCGTTACCTTAAAGGGATGTCATCAGGCCCATTCTGGCCTTCCTGGACTTCCACGGCTGCAGATGGCAAAGCCCTGATTGCAAGTCCACCAAGTAATATTGTGGGTCCTGCTCTATAGATACCCACTGGGTGAGTAGTGCATCACAATAGCCACACTGGGCCCAGGCAGCAACGTCCATGGTGAGCATCCATCAGTCCAGGCAGACGAGGCACAGCCGCTCCATCCCAACGATGACTTCCTGGGTGATTCCCCCACGCATGGCTCCAACTGGACCCCAGTATCCACCAGAGTCCGATCCGGCTGGTTCGAAGCCAGGTCAGCACTGGAAGGAGTCTTCCAACTTCCGCCATCTCTCTCCTCATGGTGACTAATGCTAGATGCAGGCGCGTAGCTTCTTCCAGGGTGTGGCACCGTCCCCACATTACCAGACAATCTGGCACCAAATGTCCTGATAAGCAGGCTTGCTGCGTGTCACGATGCTGTAACCCCTTGTGTGAGGGATGCTGTAACCCCTTGTGTGAGGGACACTCTGATGCTAGCAGGACTTGTCCAGACTTGTTGACTCTGACAGTAATTGCCAGTGGCAACAGTAAGTTGTAGTATCCACTGTTCTGCTGGAAGGCATACCTCAAACACAGTCTCTCCCATTAGCAACAAGAACAGTCCCAGGCATACCTTACTGTATGCCGGAATTGGAGCAGTCATTTGTAAAATACTTGTAATATCCAGCTTTAGCAGAATGGTAGACATATTTGTAATCCAGTGGGAATGACGTGACATGGTGCGGGACATATTTGTAATCCATGGGCGCGTTCGCCCGCCATGGTTGCCACTGACAACGACACATGGTAAAAAGTCACTGAATTGCAGGATTAGTATTTTCTAAGTGTTCGTCCCCAGCGCTGTTTTGGGGCGGCTGGGTAAGCAGGCAGCAATACAGTTGGTGGCTCCCGCTGGTTACTATGAACAACGGCACACTTATTTAGCACAGTTCAGGAGCAGAGCACACAGTCCTTATTCCAGTTAAGTCTGCATCGACATTAAAACAGATCACACATTCCCCTTGCTGAGTTCTTTTGTGGTTGCAATGGACGACGATTGGCAGCCTTACAGGTAGTCCTGGAAACCAAGCCCCCAAATGTAGCCATGTGCTCCCTTGAGAGTGGCTGGTAGTAGTGGTTCACCTTTGTCAGGGAATTCCTGTGAGCTGTCTGTCCACTAGAGGTGCGCATGGGAGCATAGGCCTTCACATCGGAATGAGCATGCATGCGAAGAACACGAGAACAGGTGTGCGCATGGGACATCTTGTCGCCAGACGGGCTATTTAAAGGAGAAGCTGACACTGTTTCAATGCTCAATCAAATAATAAGTGCAGCGCTATATTCCAAATATATAGACTAATATTAAAGTGCTCATGAATAGTGCAAAATTATTACATGAATGCTAACCATATAACATATACCTACACAGTGTAATCAGTCCCTCCTAACATGTGCTAAATGATGATAATAATAAATAAAGTGCAAAATAGTGCATTCATATATCCACATGTCTGGGCAAACAGTAATGCAAACAATGAACAAGTCCAAAAAAACAGTCAATTTGTGAAAAATATTTGTGAAAAATATTTAACCAACAAAGTGGAATATATTGCATCAACAGTCCATCACAGTGAAGACACTGATCATGTTTAAGGAATCACATCACACGTGTCAGATTCTTATCCTTCACTAGAGCTGAGCGAACCCGAACTGTAAAGTACCGGACTTTAGGGTGTCCGTGTCCCGAACCCGAACCCGGACATTTGAGAAAGAGTCCGGGTTCGGGTATTTTTTCGCGACTGTTAAATAGCTGCAGGGCAGCCAATCAACAAGCTTTTCACTCATTTGCCCTTAGAAGCCATCACAGCCATGCCTACTAATGGCATGGCTGTGATTGGCCAGTGCATCATGTGACCTATGGGCTTGGGCCTGAGAAAGAGTTTACAGGCCCAAGCCCAAGCCCTGTGCCTGTGGGATTTCAGGCCATGAAATGTCAAGCCCAAGCGAGTCGAGATCACTTCCTATTCTTAGACTGTGCACACTACACTAAGGAATTTGTACTAGTCACAGAAGTGACACTACCTGACAACTACGTTATATAAGGTGAAACAACCAATTTATAAAAAGTGTTTATAAAAAGTGTTTAACTGACAAAAAAACCTGAACAAGTAACAAACGTAATGACAAACGGGTCTGTACACCTATATACTTACGTGATAAAACGTGAAATAAATAATAATAGTAGTAAATCGTGTACAATCCTCCC
>BLSH010299308.1:0-17947 GCA_018402905.1 Glandirana rugosa | reverse complement strand
CTGGTGTGAGTGGTGCATTTCTTACACAAAAATAAAAAGTGTGTCTACATTGCTGGTTTAAAAAAAAAAAAATATTCTAAATACTACATTTGCGGCCAGCGGTGCATTTCTTGCACAAAAATAAAAAGTGCGTTTACATTGCTGGTTTAAAAAAAAAGAATAATAATTTATTATTCTTTTTTTTTATTATTAATAAATAGTGCTACATGGTAAATTTGCACCTTGCTGTGCATTTCTTGCACAAAAATAAAAAGTGCGTCTACATTGCTGGTTTAAAAAAAAAAATAATCTAAATACTACATTTGCAGCCAGCGGTGCATTTCTTACACAAAAATAAAAAGTGCGTCTACATTGCTGGTTTAAAAAAAAAAAGAATAATAATTTATTATTCTTTTTTTTTATTATTAATGAATAGTGCTACATTTATTAAAATGAACCAGGTATGGATCCCACAAGACTGGTCTGTACTTTGTGCAGAATAGACATTTATACCAGCCTCACGCAGCCATTGGTATACTTGAGTGAACTTATTCTTTTTTTTTTTAATATGTCTCAATATTTTGGGGGCTACCCCAATTAGAAAAAAAACAAACAAAAAACAGTGTTGGCTACCTCCTCCTCCACCGCCACTTCCACCACCTACACCGCCACGGTCACCGCCTCCTCAACCTCCCACTCCACATCCACCTCCTCCTCCATTTTTTTTTTGTGATTTTAAGTTATTTCCCTATCCCCATTTGTTTGCAGGGACACGCATTTCTTCCTTTTGCAGCCCTCTAGCCCTTTCCAGGACTTTTTTAGAGCCATCTTTGTGCCCAAAAGTTCGGGTCACCATTGACTTCAATGGGGTTCAGGGGTCAAGTTCGGGTCAAGTTTGGGGCCGAACTCGAACTTTTTTGCGAAGTTCGGCCTAACCCGCCGAACCCGAACATCCAGGTGTCCGCTCAACTCTATCCTTCACAAACTCTATTGCCCTCTGACCTCAACATAGTAGAAAGATAACTTTTATCCCTCCTTGCGGTGTATTATGGCATCCTTTGTGCCTCTCAGGCTCAATCACCACTCCTTCCAACCAAAAGGTTAACCATCTACGTTCCTCTAAATCAATCTCCAATACTCCAAATAGGTCATTAAGGCATGGAAAAGAAAAGGACAGGATCTAATGCTCTCCGTTTACTTGCTTTTTATTCTCGCCCCAAATAATACAAAAACACTTTAAAGAAATAGCACTGTAAAGCCGTGCGAGCTGGAGATAGCATGGACTCAATAGCCGCAGAGTGACGTGCGAGTGCAGGCTCCTCCCTCTAGACGTGTATCGTCAAATGATAGGACTTCTTCAGTAGAGGTAGAGTTCCCCTAAGAGAATGGTCCAATCAAAAAGGGTTGATGTACCCCCTGATCCTCAATTAAGGAATGGTAGAGATAGTATTAATCAGTCGGCTTATCACCCTCCGGCACCTTTTAGAGGTGATGGGAGAGGAAGAAGGCCTTATAGAGCAGGTGACCCGAGAGGTAGAGGGAGACAGTTTGTAGATGCTCCAGGTTTTGTTCCCAATCAACGAGGATTTTATAATCCCCAGAATGGTTATGTAGGGTATGATAGGGGGTACCACGGACAGGGATATTCTGGATATGGTACACTTCATAGCCCTTATTGGGTACCAACTAATAACCGATTCGCTCCCCTATATGATCAGCCAATTGAGAACCAGCAGAATGATTTTTTAGGGAACACAAAGGGATCCCGACTGACTCAAGAATCGGCTGGAAGTCCATTCAGAGGAAAAAGAAGAGAAAGAGAGGGAGAAGAGCAGGGAGAAGAGAACAAAAAAAGAAGGTTCCAATAGGCCAGGGTATCTTTATTATTAGTGGAAAAGAATTAAATAAAGATGAAATTAGATTATTAGATAAGGGCCTTAAACATTCCCCTGTAAAAAACCTCAGTAAATTTGATACCTATGTCCAGGTGAATAAATAAATGCTTAGCCTAAATCAAAAGAAATATTTCCTTTCCAAACCTGATAATAGACCCCCTGTTAGTGAAAATGGGAAATGTTCTATTTTTAAAAATAAATCTGTGTTCAACCCCCCTTTGAGTGATAATAAGTATTTAGATGTGTTCAAAAATTTAGTAGTGGAGGATGTGTAAAATTTAAACATTGAAAAAGTCCGAAATCCTTATTGGATGTCCAAAGGAATTAAAGACATAGAAACCAGAAATTATGTGGTTATCCACCCAGCGGATAAAGGAGGAGGGTTGGTTATTATGAGCAAGGAATATTATAATGGGGAATTAGGGAGACAACTAGGTGACACGCATACTTATTGTAAATGAAATGCCAACCCCATGAAGGAATATAAGAGTAGATTGGATAAGCTTGTTAAGAAAGGGGAAAAGAAAGGCATATTGTCTAAAAAAGAGGCATTATATTTGAATCCAACTAGTTGTAGAACACTTATAATATATTTCTTGCCGAAACTACCTAAAGACCCACTGAAACCCCCAGGTAGGCCCATCATTAATAGTATTGATTCAGTTTGCGCAAGGGTAGGCCAGTACATTGACTATTTTTTGCAGCCCCTAGTGGAAGACACTGAGGCTTATATCAAGGATACAAAGCACTTCATTCAGTGCTTGGAGGCTCTTGAAAATATAGATACATGTATTCTTGCGATGGCTGATGTAGGGTCACTCTACACCATTATAGGGCATGAGGAAGCCATGAGGTAGGTAAAATGGGCCTTGGCCTCTTCTGACCTCGCAGTTGAACATCAAAAATTTATTGTTAAATGCCTTAAGTTTTGTTTAGATCATAATTATTTCTGGTATAACCAGGATTATTATTTACAGAGGTGTGGCGTGGCCATGGGAGGGAATTCTGTTGGGAATTCGAGGAAATTCTAGTGGAACTCCCAGTCCAACTTCTTTATTACAAAAAATTTATAGATGACTTGTTAATTATATGGAAAGGCGACTGGGAAGGCTTTGATGAGTTCAGAGCAAAAATGGAGTCCAATACAAGGAATATCAAGCTCACTTAGTCTATTAGCCGAGAGAGAGTGCTATACCTTGATTGGGAAATCCATAACGATAGGGGGAAGGTGTCTCTGAGTAATCATTTCAAGGCCACTGATAAAAATTCCTATCTGCGACTAGACAGTTGCCATCATAGGACATGGTTAAAAAATATACCAAAGGTGCAGTTTGTCAGAATAAGGAGAAATTGTACGAGTGAAAAGGAATGTTTTAATAAGTCTGATATCCTGGCTAAGAGATTTATCGAAATAGGTTACTGTCCTTCGGATATAGAAAACACTATGGTGGAGGTATCACGAATGGACCGAAAAGTACTGTGTGACAATATACCTAGGCTAGTGAACGGGAATACTGAATATAAAATTATTCTTGATTATAATGTTCAGTTTAGGCTTATTGAATGTATTATAAAGAAACATTCGTATATACTCAGGAAGGACAGAGTATTAGGACCCCACTTACCCATCCAACCTGGGTTTATATCCAGAAAGGCACCCACTCTCAGAGACCGGTTAGCACCAGGGGTAATTGATCCCCCTGTCAATAAAAAAAAGAATTGGTTTGGCTTGTTCACTGGCTTCCATGCATGTGGGGGCTGTCTTGCTTGCAGGAGAGCTAGGTATAATATTAACCACTTGCCGACCGCCGATCTGCATCTGACGGCGACAGAGTGGCTCTCCTGCGCAAAACGCCGTCATAGGACGACGGCTGCCAGATCGCGCACTGTGAGCGCGCATGCGCCGCCGGAGGCGCACCCGTGCGCTCACTGTGTCCGGGGAGGGCCAGGGAGCGGGTGCGGCCGAGTCGATCTCCGCCGGCTACCCGCGATGCCCCCCCGGAGTGAAAGAACGGAGGTCCGTGTAAGTAAACACGGACCTCCGTTGTGTGAGGGGGGAAGGGCTGTGATCACAGCCTTCCTCTACATGGAGGCTGTGATCACTTCCCTTCCCCAGTCAGGGCAGCCCAAATACAGTTAGAACACGCCCAGGGAACACAGTTAACCCTTAGAGCGCCCCCTGCAGGTTAACCCCTTCACTGCCAATGGCATTTACACAGTAATCAGTGCATTTTTATAGCACTGATCGCTGTATAAATGCCAATGGTCCCAAAAAGTGTCAAAATGTTCCGACATGTCCGCTGAAATATCGCAGTACCGCTAAAAATCGCAGATCGCCGCCATTACTAGTAAAAAATAAAAAAAAAATAAAAACCCCAGAAATGAATTCTCATCATCCGTAAACGCGGCAACTTTTGCGCAAACCAATCAATAAACGCCGATTGTGATTTTTTTTTTATCACAAATATGAGGAAGAATATAAATTGGCCATAACCGATGAAAAAAAAATGTTTTTTTATATTTTTTTTTTGGATTTGTATTTTAGCAAAAAGTAAGAAATTTGTTTTTTTTTTGCAAAATTGTCGCTCTTCTTTTGTTTATAGCGGCGATCAGAAAAGACGCAGCGGTGATCCCCTCTGCGTCATTTCTGATCGCCGCTATTTGGCCGATTTATATTCTTCCTCATATTTGCGATAAAAAAATCGCAATCTGCGTTTATTGATTGGTTTGCGCAAAAGTGGTCGCGTTTACGGATGATGAGAATTCATTTTTGGGGTTTTTATACCACCAAAAGAAAGCTCTATTTGTGGGAAAAAAAGGACGCAAATTTCGTTTGGGTACAACGTCGCACGACCGCGCAATTGTCAGTTAAAGCGGCGCAGCGCCAAATCGCAAAAAGGGCTCCGGTCCTAAAGCTGGAAATCCTTCCGGGGCTGAAGTGGTTAATGACCTATTTGGAGTATTGGAGATCGATTTAGAGGAACGTAGATGGTTAACCTTTTGGTTGGAAGGAGTGGTGATTGAGCCTGAGCCTGAGAGGCACATAGGATGCCATAATACACCCCAAGGAGGGATAAAAGTTATCTTTCTACTATGTTGAGGTGAGAGACCAATAGAATTGGTGAAGGATAAGAATCTGACTCGTGTGATGTGATTCCTTAAACACGATCGGTGTCTTCACTCTCAGTGCTTTCCACCTATGGATCTATTTTCTTATGTTTATTTGCCTGTTAAAGGAGAAAAGTGATGGACTGTTGATGCAATATATTCCGCTTTGCTGCTTACATATTTTTCACAAATATTTTTCACAAATTGACAGTTTTTTTGGACTTGTTCATTGTTTGCACTACTGTTTGCCCATACATGTGGATATATGAATGCACTATTTTGCACTTTATTTATTATTATCATCATTTAGCACATGTTGGGAGGGACTGACTACACTGTGTAGGTATATGTTATATGATTAGCACTCATGTAATAATTTTGCACTATTCATGAGCACTTTAATATTAGTCTATATATTTGGAATATAGCGCTGCACTTATTATTTGATTGAATATTGATTTGAGTGAAGTGAAATCACTTATTGTGTGTCAGCAGCTTAGAATTAGTTAATTACACCCTATTTGCGCTGATTGTGTTTGTAATCACTGCTTCAATGCTGACTGTGACTGGTCTTCAGCTGTTCCTGAGCCTTGCTTCCTGTGAAAGATATCTGTTACTGATGACCCTGGCTTGCCTCTGACCACATCCTTGTTTTGCTGATTCTGTACCTTGTTCCTGCAAGTTGATGACCCTGGTTTTCCCTCAACTACTCTTCTGCATGCTGTTCCAGTACCTCACTGTCTGCTTGCTGACAACCCTGGCTTACCCATGACTCTGCTCCTGCCTGCTCTCTCCTGTATTTTGCCTTGTTTGAGTGCCTGCCAAACTGACCGCGTCTGCCTTGCTGCACCTAGCTGGGAATTCTTGCCTTGATCCTGCCAGAAACTCTGTTCTTGTACAAGTGCCAGCTCTACTGATTGAGCAGTTTGTGCTTCCTTAAACTCTTCAATTCTACAGTGCACAGTGACCTGATCCAATGGTCCTCCTGTCTTCACGCAAGCACACCCCCTGCAGTCAGTTCCTGGGACTACACCTACAGGCACTCGTGTTCCTTCTGTCCCTCAGGCCTCTCTGTTTCATCCTTGGAGGGGCCAGGGCTGCAATAATAAGAGAGGCCGACCTAGCAAGTTCAGTCTCCCATCAGGTACATGACAACCTTATAGCTGCCCTCAATCACACCATATATCACACATCCGTAGACACTGACCGTGCCGGCTCTTGTTTCTGTTGTTTTATTTAGGGGAAATGAGTTATATGGGGATAAGGGATGACTGCGGGATGCCCAAAGATTTATAGTACATGAACTCCATATACACTCCTGTATATGCACACTCTCACTGCAGACCGTCCCTCTGCAGACTGTTACTCCTCACAACTCTCCAGCACAGAACTTGCTGTCCGTTTCTCCTACAGTTCTCTCTCCAGTACTGAACTTAGTAAATCTTCACTCCATTACTTCTCTCCAGCACTGAACTTAGTGAAAGGAAATTTATTAAGCTGCTCTGTTCCTTTCTCTTCACCATGGCTAGCACATGGCGAGGCCTACTCTCAGCAGAACCTCCAGAACACCCATTACAGGCCAGGGATCATGGTCCCTTGAATGTGTAGCAAAGTACTTGAGGGCTAGCTGGGCCTTTGATGGACTACAACTCCCAGCCCATCCCTCTTCCAGGTCCCACCGACCCGCTTTTCCTCAGTGACTCTCCTTTCCCTGTATTGGCTCCCTAGGCTTCTACAGACTGTCCACTATTCCTCTCCCAGCCTGCTCCAGCACTTTCTCTTCCAGCTCCCAGGGACCGTCACTCACCAAACCGGTGGATCACTTTAAAGTCTCTCAGTGTGTAGCACCTCCACTGTTCTCCTGTTCTCCTGTGCGACTCCAGGAATAAGCTCCACTCCTGGCTGCACCCAAACCTCCAGGCCCCAAGGTCACCCTCTCCAGACTGGGGCGATCTCCCAGGTAAGGGCCTCCACAGCGCCTCTGTTACATCTCCAGACTTCCACCCGACACTCCCCCTAGATTGGGCTGACTCAGAGTATTTAAAGAGGCCTGCCCCCTGCCAGTCCTATTTGTGGATTGGTCAGGGCTCCCTAGAACACTCCAGTTGGCTCCACCTGTCTCCCAGCTTTCTGATCAGAAACCTACCTCCAGGCTTCTAGAAAAGAAGGGGGGGATTCTGGTGACCTAAATTTTACCTCACCTAGCAAAACCCTGCTAGAAAAACACACCTACACTATTGGGGCACTACAGATGATTTGGCATTGTTTCTCTTTTTTTTTTCTATTTTTTCTTTTTTTCCTTTTCTCCCTTTTGTCCTAGTGGTTACCTGTTATTTTCCTTTTCAACTCCCTACCTTTTCATTTTTATCCATGATGTCAAGGTCTTTTTGTGATCATTGTAGGTGTTGTAATGCATTGTGTCTTCCTGATGGGCCTGTGGTACATATATCACACTGTCCGCTTGCTTCAACTGCTGGAATGCAATTGTTGGCAATTTGGTATCATTTATACTTATATACTTGTCGTTTTGGTTTTTACATATATCACTGATACCTCCCTTTTTGCACTTGCTGCCATGTCTCTCTAGTGCAGACACTGTCTACCACACAGCGCACTGAGGTTGGCAGAGGTGTAGTGTGCGCCCTGGCCACTGGCTGCCGCCAGACTAGCAGACTGTTCCACGGCGTGCACGGGCCCCTCAGCTGGCACACAACTAGTGGGGCTAAATGTCACTCCTTGAGATGCTGTGTATGCGTCTCTCCGCCCCCTCCATCGGCCGAGGAGTGACGATGTGTGCACGCGCCGGTGGCTGCCTGACATCTGCCACCACTGCATAGTGACGCACGTCGGACGCCGAATGGCCAGGTGACTAGAGATGGAGCAATGGGCCCCAGTCCATATGATGGACATGTGAGGCCCCTGGACTGGATCCAATGTAGGGTCCCGTCCGGCCTTTGTGACAACTGGCTGACCCACCCTACAATGGGGGTATAAGAGGATGTATCTAGGAGGTGGATGATCGTGAATGCACTTTCCGGCCGTCCACCTGTGGACAGTGCTTCCTGGATACAGGGGATTTAGTCCCCATGGAATAGGTATCATGTATGTCTGGCTGGTTATTGATAGATACACTGTTGGCTCAGTTGGGACTGGCCTTTCTAGGCTTGTTTGGACATAGTTGCCCACTGAGTTTGTGTTGTGAAACAGGCTTATACTCCATTTTTTTAATATATATATATATATATATATGTCTGCTTTCCCTCTTTTTTATGCCCATTCTATCTCCCATATGGTTGACACTTTGTGTTTTTCATATTTACTTTACATTTTTAGAATGCCTTAGGGTCGACTCTTTTATTTTTGGCTGGTCCTTGTGAATAGCCTGCTCTGTTTCCATGTGGTGTCCATGTATGGCCAGGGTTTTAAATTAATTCTCATACGCAAGTGTAAGTATCTCAGGCTCATACAGCAAGATATATGCATGCAGACCTGTTATATCACCTGTATATTGTATACTTGTTTAGGTATATCTTTGATGTACTGCAGTATGGTACATATCATACTTACAAGTCCTACATTGTAATAATGCACTGCTATTGCTCTTTTTAGAACTTTCTCTGCAATACTTAATTGCCCCTGAAGAAGAACGTATTGCTTTTTTTCTGTGTATGAGAAGTCATCTTGCTTTTATAAATCATGGCCCAGTTCTAGGACTGCAATTTTAAATACATTCAAATAAAATTATTGAATTTTACACTTCTGTGCTTGTCTACTATATTGATTGAACTGTCGCCCATAAAATCCCTTGGGGCTGTGTCTATAGTTTCTCGTTGTGGTTTTGGGATGTGGTGCACAGTTCTCTTTTTGAACAAGTGGTGGGATTACCAATAAACATACCCTCAACATGGGGAGGGTGCTTTGGGGTCCCCCCCAAAGCACCTTGTCCCCATGTTGATGGGGAGAAGGGCCTCGTCCCACAACCCTGGCTGGTGGTTGTGGGGGTCTGTGGGTGGGAGGCTTATCGGAATCTGGAAGCTCCCTTTAATAAGGGGGCCCCCAGATTCCGACCCCCCCCCCTCAAGTGAATGAGTTTGGGGTACATTGTACCCCTACCCATTCACCAAAAAAGTAGTGTTACAAAAAACTGTAGGCAGCTATTGACAAGTCCTTTATTGTAAAATAGCTCTTTCTTCCTCCGATTCTTCTTCTTTCTTCCTCCAGTCTTCCTCCATCTTCTCCTGCACTGCTCCTTCTTCTGATCTTCTGCTTCTTCTTTTGGTCTTCTTCTTCTTCTTTTTCTTCCTCCTCTTTCTCCGCCGTCGATTCCACTGATCAGACGCAATTCCCGAAATGGCAAACAGTTTGACAGTTATTTTATGAGAAGGGGGGGGGCCACCAGGTGATGTATATGGGTGACCTCGCCCCATCTGACGTCACAGGACATCAGAAGGGGCAGGGTCACCCATTTAAGTCACTGGGTGGACCTGCCCTTACCTATAAAATAACTGTCAAACTAAAGATCACCCATTCTGGGAGTGGCTTCTGGACGCACCTGCAGTGGCGGTGGAGAAAGAAGAAGACGACGACGGCAGGAAGAAAGAAGCAGAGGAAGACCGAAAGAAGAAGAAAAAGAAGGCGACGATGAGAGGAAGGATGAAGCTGAGGAAGACCGAAAGAAGAAGCAGAAGTGGGGAAGAAGATGGAGGAAGAAAGAATGAGAAGACATTTTTAATAAAGGACTTGTCAAAAACAGTCTACTGTTTTTTGTAACACTACTACAATCCTTTTTTTGGAATGGGTAGGGGTACAATATACCCCATACTCATTCATGGGGACAAGGTGTTTTGGGGGGAACCACAAAGCACCCTCCCTATATTGAGGGCATGTGGCCTGGTACAGTTCAGAGGGGGGGCGCTTGCTCATCCCCACCCCTCCTGCCATGCCAGGGCTGCGTGCTCGGATAAGGGTCTGATTGGGATTTTGGGCGGGACCCCCACGCCATTTATTTTTTAAACATTTTTTAAAGAGATATTTGTACAAGTATCTCTTTATAGTGGAATAGTGTACCACAACTCCAGTGTCTGCCAGATCTTTCTGGAGGGATCGTGCAGTTCAACGTGGGTTTTGAATTGTTTTTCTCACAATCCTGCGAGCTGTTCTGTCTGATATTTTTCTTGGTCTTCCAGATCTTGCTTTAGCTTCCACTGTTCCTGATGACTGCCATTTCTTAATTACATTCTGAACAGAGGATATTGACATCTGAAAACGCTTTGCTATCTTCTTATAGCCTTCTCCAGCTTTGTGAGCGTCAACTATTTTCAGTTTCAGGTTTCTAGACAACTGCTTAGAAGATCCCATGGTGCTGATTGTTGGGGCAAGGTCAGATGAGTCTGGGCATTTAAAACCTTTGAGATTGACATCACCTGGTCTTCCCAGATGATGATTGCGAACAATCCATGACACTGGCAGGTCTCAGCCTTGCAAAGGGGGCAGTGCATGCTATAAATTCTGCAGGGTGCCCAAACTTTTGAAGACACCATTTTTTTCTTTTTTGTAATTCTGAAAGTGTTAGTGATGGAAATAAAATCTAACTTTTGTTGACATATTATAAGAATGTCTAATCTATAATTTGATGCCTTTTGGAGATTTTTCCATCTTTCCTTGGCTTCTTTATGCACACTGTGGTACACTATTCCACTATAAAGAGATACTTGTACAAATATAGTCTTCATGGAAGAGTCATCAGAAGAAAACCTCTTCTACATCTTCACCACAAAAATCAGCGTTTGAACTTTGCAAATGAACATATAGACAAGCCTGATGCATTTTGGAAACAAGTTCTGTGGACAGATGAGGTTAAAATTGAACTTTTTGGCCGGAATAAGCAAAGGTACGTTTGGAGAAGAAGAGGCACAGAATTTAATGAAAAGAACCTCTGTCCAACTGCTAAGCATGGGGGTGGATCAACCATGCTTTGGGGTTGTATTGCAGCCAGTGGCACAGGGAACATCTCACGAGTAGAAGGAAAAATGGATTCACTAAAATTTCAGCAAATTTTGGATGGTAACTTGATGCCATCTGTGAAAAAGCTGAAGTTAAAGAGAGGATGGCTTCTACAAATGGATAATGATCCTAAACACACCTCGAAATCCACTGGAGATTACATCAAGAGGCGTAAACTGAAGGTTTTGCCATGGCCTTCACAATCTCCTGACCTCAACATAATTGAAAATCTATGGATAGACCTTAAAAGAGCAGTGCGTGACAGACAGCCCAGAAATCTCAAAGAACTGGAAGACTTTTGTAAGGAAGAATGGGCAAAGATACCTCAAACAAGAATTGAAAGACTCTTGGCTGGCTACAAAAAGCGTTTACAAGCTGTGATACTTGCCAAAGGGGGCAGTACAAGATATTAACTCTGCAGGGTGCCCAAACTTTTGAAGACGCCATTTTTTTGTTTTCTGTTATTTTGAAAGTGTAAATGATGGAAATAAAATCTAACTTTTGTTGACATATTATAAGAATGTCTAATCTGTAATTTGATGCCTTTTGGAGATTTTTCCATCATTCCTTGGCTTCTTTATGCACATTAATACAAATTTTTACCTGGGGTTCCCAAACTTTCGATCCCCACTGTATATATATGTATATATATACACAGTATCTCACAAAAGTCAGTACACCCCTCACATTTTTGTAAATAGGTTATTATATTTTTTCATGTGACAACACTGAAGAAATTACACTTTGCTACAATGTAAAGTAGTGAGTGCACAACTTGTATAACTGTGTACATTTGCTGTCCCCTCAAAATAACTCAGCACACAGCCATTAATGTCTAAGCTGCTGGCAACAAAAGTGAGTATACCCCTAAGTGAAAATGTCCAAATTGGGCCCAATTAGCCATTTTCCCTCCCCAATGTCATGTGACACGTTAGTGTTACAAGGTTTTAGATGTGAATGGGGAGCAGGTGTTATCGCTCTCCCTCTCTCATACTGTTCACTGGAAGTTCAACATGGCACCTCTTGGCAAAGAACTCTCTGAGGATCTGAAACATTTTTTTTTGCACTATATAAAGATGGCCTAGGCTATAAGAAGATTGCCAAGACCCCAAAACTGAGCTGCAGCACGGTGGCCAAGACCATACAGTGGTTTAACAGGACAGGTTCCAGTCAAAACAGGCCTCGCCATGGTCGACCAAAGAAGTTTAGTGCACGTGCTCAGCATCATATTCAGAGGTTGTCTTTGGGAAATAGACATAGGTTGAAGGGGTGGGGGGTCAGCCTGTCAGTGCTCAGGTCATACGCTGCACACTGCATCAAATTGGTCTGCATGGCTGTCATCCCAAAGGTAAACCTTTTCTAAAGATGATGCACAAGAAAGCCCGCAAACAGTTTGCTGAAGACAAGCAGGCTAAGGAAATTGATTACTGGAACCATGTCCTGTGGTCTGATGAAACCAAGATAAACTTATTTGGTTCAGATGGTGTTAAGCGTGTGTGTGGTGGCAACCAGGTGAGGAGTACAAATACAAGTGTGTCTTGCCCACAGTCAAGCATGGTGGTGGGAGTGTCATGGTCTGGGCCTGCATGAATGCTGCTGGCACTGGGGAGCTACAGTCCATTGAGGGAACCATGAATGCCAACATGTACTGTGACATACTGAGGCAGAGCATGATCCCCTCACTTTGGTGACTGGGCCCCAGGGCAGTATTCCAACATGATAATGACCCCAAACACACCTCCAAGACGGCCACTCCCTTGCTAAAGAAGCTGAGGGTAAAGGTGATGGACTATCCAAGCATGTCTCCAGACCTAAACCCTATTGAGCATCTGTGGGGCATCCTCAAACAGAGTGCAAGGTCTCTAATATCCACCAGCTCTTTGATGTCGTCATGGAGGAGGGGAAGAGGACTCCAGTGGCAACCTGTGAAGCTCTGGTGAACTCCATGCCCAAGAGGGTCAAGGCAGTGCCGGAAAATAATGGTGGTCACACAAAATATTGACACTTTGGGCCCAATTTGGACCTTTTCAATTAGGGGTGTACTCACTTTTGTTGCCAGCGGTTTAGACTTTAATGGTTGTGTGCTTAATTTTTTTTGAGGGGACAGCAAATTTACACTGTTATACAAGCTGTACCCTCACTACTTTACATTGTAGAAAAGTGTAATTTCTTCAGTGTTGTCATATGAAAAGATATAATAAAATATTTACAACAATGTGAGGAGTGTACTCACTTTTGTGAGATACTGTGTATATACATATACATTCTTACACTGCCTGAACTGACTCAATATACTTTACACTGAATGAGCTGTATATATAGTCTACAATGAATGCAGTATATATATATATATATATATATATATATACACAGGCAGTCCCCTAGTTATGAACATCCGACTTATGAACGACTCCTACTTACAAACGGAGGGAGACAACAGGAAGTGAGAGGAAATCTCCCCCTAGGAAGGGAAATTCACTCCTGTAAGAGTTATCATGGGAAAAAGGTGTCTCCATTGATGCTTTATCACCAAGGTTTGTTTCCACAACAACCCAAAATTTTCAAAATCCAATTATCATTGGGACAGGAAGTGAGGTGAAATCTTCTGAACAGAAACACAGACAGCAAAACAAACATTACAGGGGTGTTAACCCTTCCCTATGATATCCAAAAAGCTTAAAAATATTTGTTTTGGCTGGAGCTACACTTAAAAAATGTACCTGTTCCGACTTACAAACAAATTCGACTTATGAACAAACCTACAGTCCCTATCTTGTTTGCAACCCGGGGGCCGCCTGTATATACTAGGCTGTATATATATATATATATATATATACTAGACTGTATATATATATATTTATATATATTATATATATATATATATATATATATATATATATATATATATTCTTACACTGCCTGCACTGCCTGTAATTAGCTGGGACTGTCTACACTGTATATTTATCTATCTGTATACTAAACTGCCTAAACACAGCTAACTAACCTATCTCTCTCCACTTTATCACACTACATATGGCCGCTGGTGAAGTGGCCTTATATAGTGTGGGCGTGGATTGAGCCTGCTGAGCAATGTTCGCCCTAAGGCACCCTGCTTTTGGCATGGCTCTCACAGAAGAACGTGCTGGGATCGGCCAAAACATCCAGGTCATGTGTATGCTTTGGCCAATCAGCGGGCGGCATTTCCCTGCGATTTGTGTGCATTATGGGGCGTTCGAATTTCCCACGAACGCTTCACAATGTTTGGAATTCAAAAAATCTAAATAATGTATAGTAAAATTGCTCAACAGTGCCATCCAGTGACTAAAGTGCAAAGTGCAAAACCCAAACATATGAATTAAACCGTACATACATCACACATATAAATATCATATCATAAATAAAGCAAAACACAGAAAAAAAGTATTTTCAAAATCTTGTGGTAGATAAACTCTGTGCAAAATTCCACAAATAGTTCATGTACAAAACCATGCATAAAGTGCTTCACACGCTGTGCTGATATTATGGGCTTCTATGAGTGGAATTTACTGCAAGACTTCACTTGTGGGACCACACACCACCACCGGTCACTCTATATGCTCACCTCAGAGTGGTTAGAGATGCAGAAGCTCCAGAGTCAACCTGTACATATTGGTGTGTCAAAAGATAGAAAAACTATATAATGTTGAATCCTTAAAACATATTTATTAAAATAATCCAAAAATCAAGACTCACATTTCATAGTGTACCTCCTCCGGCACACTCGGGCTATATACTTTGAACCAATAAAACCTTCCAGGAAGTAGCTTAATCTCCGGCTGCTGTAAACACTGATACACCAAACACCATGCCGTGGTGCGTACTGACGTCACAGGCTCCTCCCCGACGTACGTTTTGTCACATATATGTGATATTCAATAAACTGACCTATATTTTTCATTTTCTTTGCAACCAACCCTGATCAGGATCTTTTGCAATTACCTTCCTTTTAGATTTTTTTTTCTTTGTATAATATTTTTTAGCAAAACAGTGTTGACAAATTCAGGTGTGCAACTGAAAAGAAACTTTTTATGGGGTGATTTGGGAATCTCCAGCTCATAAAGTCACAGAAGGGAAAATGAGCAGCCAGAATCTGGAGCAGCTGTGCAAGACAAAAAAAATCTATCTTTCATTAAGCTGATTGGTTGCCATGTACAGGTGCTCCAGGCTCAGGGATAGATGTTGACTAGAGCAGTGGTAGCCAACCTTTCAGACCTCACAGACCACTAAACTCACCATTTTGAATCCCACGGACAACTAAAATGAATTTTACATGCCTTAGGGCTTAGAAAAAAATGAGCTACAAAACCACTCCCAATGCCAGGAAAAAGTGGCTTTAAAAACGTCCTTTTAGTAGCTTTTTGCATTGGCGTTAATGCACGTTTAGCCGCGCTAGCTTTTAGCTTTCTCTGCCTCTATTCAAAATCAGTGGTTCCCTATGAGAGCCCATAGATTTGAATAGAAGCCGCACCAGAAGTCGGATCATGATGATCCAACTTGCGGCTTGTGCGCTGGGGATCTTGAAGGGGAACCTCTCACCAAAATTTAAAAAAAACTGGTGTGGGGTTCCCCCCCAAGACGATACCAGACCCTTTGTTCTGGTATGGATTTTAAGGGGAATCCTCCACGCCAAAAATAAAATAGCGTTTGGTCCCCCCAAGATCCAGACCAGACCCTTATCCGAGCATGCAGCCTGGCAGGTCAGGAAAGGGGGGGGAGATGAGCGAACGCCCCCCCCCCTCCTGCACCATACCAGGCCACATGCCCTCAACATCGGGGGTGGGTGCTTTGATGGGGACAAGAGCCTCTTCCCGACAACCGTGGCTGGTGGTTGTCGGGGTCTGCGGGTAGGAGGCTTATCGTAATCTGGAAGCCCCCTTTAACAAGGGGACCTTCAGGTCCTGGCCCCCCACCCTATGTGAATGAGTATGGGATGCATTGAACCCCTACCCGTTCATCCAAAAATAGTGTCAAGAATGAAAACAGTACACAGGCTTTTAAAGTAATTTATTAAGGCAGCTACCGCGTCTCTCCTCTCTCCGCTGATGTCTTCTCCCCTCTCTAATTCTTCTCCCCTGTCTGCGGTCTTCTGCCTCTGCCGGGTCTCCTCTCTGTGCTGTTTTCTCCCACTGTTCTTCCTCCGATGTTCTCTCGACACTCTCTCCTGGTGTAATGATAGGTTCACTGTGTCCCATTACTTATATAGACATGGGGCGGGGCCATCGAGCAACATCATCCAGAGGCCCTGCACCCTTGTGAAGTCACCACCCGGTGCATGATGGGACGGTGATGTCACAAGGGGGCTGGGCCTCCAGATGATGTCACTGGATGGCCCCACCCCATGTCTATATAAGTAATGGCACACGGGGGACCTAGCATTACATCGGGAGAGAGCATCAAGAGAACATCGGAGGAAGAACAGAGGAAGAAGACAGCTGAGAGAAGAGACCCGGCACAGGCAGAAGACAGCAGAGAGAGGAGAAGAACTGGAGAGGGGAGAAGAACCGGAGAGGAGAGAAGAACCAGAGAGGGGAGAAGAACCGGAGAGGGGAGAAGAACCGGAGAGGGGGGAAGACCTCAGCGGAGAGAGGAGAAGAAGCCGAGGATGAAGACATCGCCGGGGGGAGAAGAAATTGGAAGAGACACCAGAGCTGCCCTAATAAATTACTTTAAAAACCTGTGTACTGTTTTCATTCATGTACCCCATACTCATTCACATGGGGGGGCCGGGATCTGTGGGCCCCCTTATCAAAGGGGGCTTCCAGATTCCGATAAGCCCCATGCCCGCAGACCCTGACAACCAACGTCCCGGGGTTGTCAGGGAGAGGCCCTTGTCCCCATGTTGCTTTGGGGTGGGGGGGCAGCCCCCCCTGCCCAAAAGCACCCACCCTTCATGTTGAGGGCATATGGCTTGGTATGGTCCAGGAGGGGGGGTGCTCACTCACCCCCCCCTTTCCTGACCTGCCAGGCTGCATGCTCAGAGAGGGGTCTGGTATTGATTTTAAGGGGAACCCCCACACCAAAAATATGGCATGGGGTCCCCCCAAGATCTATATCAGACCCTTATGTGAAAATGCAGACCGGTAGGTCAGGAAATGGGAGAGGATGCCAGGTTTTTTTTATTTTGTCACGGGATTCCCCTTCAAGATCCTCAACGCACAAGCCGCGCCGCAAGTCGGATAATCATGATCCGACTTCTGGTGCGACTTCTATTTAAATCAATGGGCTCCCATAGGGAACCATTGATTTTGACATGTCAAAAAAAAAATGCTTAACGTCACTGTATCCATCGTTAAGCTGCATTTAGCAGTTTTTACCAGCGTCAGACGTTTTTACAGCTCTAACGCCGGTCCTCAGAATGCACTGGTCCTGGGGTTTTTTTGCAGCTTGAAAATGCCTATGCCACTTACAGCTCTTAAAAGCCTGTGCGTGCATGAGACCATAGAATAACATGGAGAGGCGTTTTTTTAAGCTGCAAAAAAAAAAATCTGACACTGCTAAAAGCAGCTGTAAAAATGCCCCGTGTGCATGAGGCCTTATACACACAATGCTCTGGCTCTCTGCCCCCTCCCCCTGGATCACACTGCTGTCTTATACACACAATGCTCTGGCTCTCTGCCCCCCTCCCCCTGGATCTCACTGCTGTCTTATACACACAATGCCACAATGCTCTGGCTCTCTGCCCCCCTCAAGTCCCTTCCTTCTTCACCTCCCGCTCTCTGCACTACTCTTGGTGCCTCAGTCTGAGTTCACGGGAGCCAAAACTACAAAGAAGGCATCTGGTATTACTGCACACTGACATTATGGATGTACTTTACTCCCACTGACATCAATAGTACAAAGCATTTTTACCTTACACTGACACCAACCATGGGATTTATTTTGTCCTATTGACTAGTGTTGAGCGAACCCGGACTGTAACGTTC
>BLSH010299301.1:3485-13908 GCA_018402905.1 Glandirana rugosa | reverse complement strand
GTCCCCTCAAAATAACTCAACACACAGCCATTAATGTCTAAACTGCTGGCAGCAAAAGTGAGTACACCCCTAAGTGAAAATGTCCAAATTGGGCCCAAAGTGTCAATATTTAGTGTGGCCACCATTATTTTCCACCCTCTTGGGCATGGAGGTCACCAGAGCTTCACAGGTTGGCACTGCAGTCCTCTTCCCCTCCTCCATGGTGACATCACAGAGCTGGTGGATGTTAGAGACCTTGCCCTCCTCCACCTTCCATTTGAGGAGCCCCAAAGATGCCCAATAGGGTTTAGGTCTGGAGATGCTTGGCCAGTCCATCACCTTTACCCTCAGCTTCTTTAGCAAGGCAGTGGTCGTCTTTAAGGTGTTTGGGGTCGTTATGATGGAATACTGCCCTGCGGCCCAGTCTCTGAAGGGAGGGGAAGCTCTGCTTCAGTAGGTCACAGTACATGTTGGCATTCATGGTTCCCTCAATGAACTGTAGCCCCCCAGTGCCGGCAGCACTCATGCAGCCCCAGACCATGGCACTCCCACCACCATGCAGCACTCATACGTCTATTTCCCAAAGACAACCTCTGGATAGGACGCTGAGCACGGCACTCAACTTCTTTGGATGACCATGGCGAGGCGCTGTTCTGAGTGGAACCTCTCCTGTTACACCGCTGTATGGTCTTGGCCACCGTGCTGCAGCTCAGTTTCAGGGTCTTGGCAATCTTCTTATAGCCTAGAGGCCATCTTTATGTAGAGCAACAATTCTTTTTTTCAGATCCTCAGAGAGTTCTTTGTCATGAGGAGCCATGTTGAGCTTCCAGTGACCAGTATGAGAGAGTGAGAGCGATGACACCAAATTTAGCACACCTGCTCCCCATTCACACCTGAGACCTTGTAACACTAACGAGTCACATGACACCGGCGAGGGAATATTGGGGCCCAATTTGGACATTTTCATTTAGGGGTGTACTGACTTTTGTTGCCAGAGGTTTAGACATTGATGGCTGTGTGTTGAGTTATTTTGAGGGGACAGTAAATTTACACTGTTATACAAGCTGTACACTCACTACTTTACATTGTAGCAAAGTGTCAGCTCTTCAGTCTTGTCACATGATGGGAGGGGTGTACTTACTTTTGTCACATAATGTGTGTGCATAAATAATTAGCAGAGACCCTAGAGAATAAAATGCCGATGATTTTCATTTTTTACGTCACACAGTTTTTGTGCAGCAATTTTTTCATACACAATTTTTTGGAAATAAAACACTTTCATGGATTTTGATGTAAGAAAACACGACGCCCCAATTATTTTGTCACACCGAGTAAATAGATACCCAACATGCCATGGTCGTAGAATGTCGGTAAACTGCGGTACCTAAAAATCTCCATAGGCGACGTTTTAATCGCCTTCACGGGTTACCAGCTTAGAGTTACAGAGGAGGTCTGGGGGTAGAATTATTGCTCTCGCTCTGACGATAGTGGGGATACCTCACATGGGTGTGAATGACATTTACAAACCACTCCCATTCACAAACCTCAGAACCCTCCCACTCATGAATCAGACCCCTCCCATTCAGAAATCAGACCCCTCCCATTCACAAACCTCAGAATCCTCCCACTCATGAATCAGACCACTCCCATTCACAAATCTTAGACTCCACCCACTCAGGAATCAGACCCCTCCCATTCACAAACCTCAGAACCCTCCCACTCATGAATCAGACCCCTCCCATTCAGATATCAGAGCCTTCTCATTTATAAAACCTCAGACTCCTCCCACTCAGGAATCAGACCCCTCCCATTCACAAATCTCAGACCCCACCCACTCAGGAATCAGACCCTTTCCCATTCACTAACCTCAGACCCCACCCACTCAGCAATCAGACCCCTCCCATTCACAAATTTCAGACCTCTCCTATTCACAAACCTCAGGGCCCTCCCACTCAGGAATCAGACCCCTCCCATTCACAAATCTCAGACCCAACCCACTCAGGAATCAGACCCCTTCCCATTCACAAACCTCAGACCCCTCCCACTCAGGAATCAGACCCCTCCCATTCACAAATTTCAGACCTCTCCTATTCACAAACCTCAGGGCCCTCCAACTCAGGAATCAGACCCCTCCCATTCACAAACCTCAGAACCCTCCCACTCATGAATCAGACCCCTCCCATTCAGATATCAGAGCCTTCTCATTTATAAAACCTCAGACTCCTCCCACTCAGGAATCAGACCCCTCCCATTCACAAATCTCAGACCCCACCCACTCAGGAATCAGACCCTTTCCCATTCACTAACCTCAGACCCCACCCACTCAGCAATCAGACCCCTCCCATTCACAAATTTCAGACCTCTCCTATTCACAAACCTCAGGGCCCTCCCACTCAGGAATCAGACCCCTCCCATTCACAAACCTCAGACCCCTCCCACTCAGGAATCAGACCCCTCCCATTCACAGACCTTAGGCCCCTCCTGTGATGAACGTGGGTATCAGATCGCTGCCCTCCACACCAACTCGCGACCGAGGAGTCCCCTGATCCAATACCGCACTTGTCACCAACGTAACAATGCCACTCTCAGCTGCTTTCAGCACAAAGATTTCCCAGTTTGCGGGATCACCGTCTAGGTGTCAGCCGCCTGAGAGCGATTGTTACCGGGCGAATTCAAACAATTAACCCTTTCACTGCCACCACTTCTGGATTCCGGCCAGAAGACCCGGATATTAGCAATACCAGTATTTCAGAACACGCCTGTAACACACACTGTCACCGCAGACAGGGATATTCAGATGCGTTATTCTAAAAACAGTAGCGCTCTTCGGAGGAACAGATTTGTTGCATTAAGAGCTTTAGAGACAAAATTAACACTTTTCACAATAAGGTTTAATAAATGAAAAGGTCAAGTTTTAGGTGCAGTAAAATATTTACAGAAAAATAAAAGTACAAAGTGAGACAAATTTACAGCGAAAAGAACAGATTGAAAAAAGGGATTTTATTAAAAGTTACCGTAAAATCCTTTTCTCTGAGTTCACTGACAGATGCAGCCCTTCATTGACAAGTGGGTTATATGCACATCCTACCAGGAGTAGACCTAGGCAAATAGAAAGAAAGCAAGCTGACCCCTCCCAGGGGGCCGTCCTCTCTCTCCCATATAACCCCCCTGCTCTGCCCAGCATATCAGTTCGTAACAAGCCGTACAAAAACAACACAGAGGGGTGGGTGCTGCGTCTGTCAGTGAACTCAGAGAAAAGGGTTTTACGGTAAGTTTTAATAAAAAAGGGATTTTATTAAAACTTACCGTAAAATCCTTTTCTCCGAGTTCACTGACAGACGCAGCTCTTCATTGACTTTGTGGGGTTTTTATGCTGTCCCACTAGGAGTTAACTAGGCAGGGAAAAGAAACAGCTGGCCCCTCCCCTGGGAGCCGTCCTCTCTTCCTACATCAAACCCCCTCACAGCATAGCTCTTCAGTTCGTACACAAGCCATACCAAAAACAGAGCCCAGAGGGGTGGGTGCTGCGTCTGTCAGTGAACTCGGAGAAAATTTTACGGTAAGTTATAATAAAATCCCTTTTTCTCCTATCGTTCACTGACAGACGCAGCTCTCCATTGACTTTGTGGGGACGTCCCCAAGCTGTGCCAAAAAGAGGGGTGGGTAAATGCTAACAACTGTACCCAACTGAACCTCTAAGGAGGCGCCAGCCGCGCCTACACTGCCGCCTGCAGAACTTTGCGGCCAAAAGCAGCATCCGAAGATGCAAACACTTCAACTTTGTAAAACTTAGTGAAAGTACCGAGGCCCAAGTGGCCGCTTTGCACACCTGTGACACCAAGGCCTGGTGTCTGAAGGCCCAGGAAGTACTAACCGCCCGGGTAGAATGAGCCGTGACCGGAAAAGGGGGAACCTTGCCCCTGACAGAATACGCATGGGTCACGGTCTGTCTGATCCAACGAGAGATCGTAGCCGAAGAGGCCGCCAATCCTTTACGTGGGCCCTCTGGCAGCACAAACAAGGCGTCAGCTTTACGAAAAGAAGCTGTAGCAGCCAAGTACACCCGTAAGGCCCTCACTACGTCCAAGGCATGCCACTCAAACTCCTTTGGGTGCGATGGGCGAGGGCACAATGAAGGCAGAACAATATCTTCATTGATATGAAAAGAAGAGACCACCTTTGGAAGAAAGGAAGGAGAGGGTCGCAAGACCACCTTATCCTTATGCATCACCAAATAAGGAGACTTGCACGATAGGGCAGCCAATTCAGACACCCGTCTGGCAGAAGTGATGGCAACTAAAAAGGCCACTTTCCATGACAGTAGTTGTAAGGAAATCTCCCTGATTTTCTCATAAGGTGGTTTCTGAAGAACAGAAAGCACCAAATTCAGATCCCACGGGGTCATCGGAGACCTCACCCGAGGCGCCACATGTCGCACACCTTGTACAAAGGTACCAATCAGAGAGTGCGAAGCCAAAGGTCTCTAAAAGAATCGCCAGAGCCGATATCTGGCCCTTGAGAGTGCTCAAAGCCAAGTTCTTATTCAGGCCCTGCTGCAAAAAGGTCAGGACCCTGGACACAACGTAAGAGTGAGGGTTATAGCCCTCCGCCTCGCACCAAGCAATGTAAGCCTTCCAGGTACGGTGATAAATCCTGCGAGAGGTGCACTTGCGAGCCTTTAACAAAGTGGGGATCACGGAGTTGGCGACTCCTCTATCCCTCAGCACCTGGGACTCAATAGCCAAGCCATCAAAGCCAGCGAGGGTAAAGCAGGGTGCAAGATGGGTCCTTGAGACAGAAGATCGTCTCGCATCGGGAGCCGCCACCATTTGCACCACGTCGGCGTACCAGGTGCGCCGGGGCCAATCTGGGGCCACCAGAATGGTTGGTATCCCCGCCATCAATATTCTGCGCACCAATCTCAGAAGCAGTTTTATCGGAGGGAAGGCATACAGGAGGCGATAATGGCTCCAGGGGGCCACCAGAGCGTCCGTGGCCACTGCCAGCGGCTCCTTTGTTCTGGACACAAAGGTCCTCACTTTGTGATTGAATCGGGAGGCCATGAGATCCACGTCCGGCGTCCCCCATCTGTGGCAAATCTGATTGAACACCTCCGGGTGGAGGGACCACTCCCCCTGGTCCAGCGCCTGGCGACTGAGAAAATCTGCCTGCCAGTTCTCCAGGCCTGGAATGTAAATGGCGGAGATCGCCGGAACGTGCAGTTCCGCCCAACGCAGTATCAGAGCTGCCTCCGCTGCAGCCGCTGGGCTACTCGTGCCGCCCTGATGGTTCACATACACCACCGCTGTGGCATTGTCCGATTGAATTCGGATCGGACGGCCTTGCAATCTCCTCGTCCAGTGAAAAAGACACAGGCTGATCGCTCTCAGCTCCAGCACATTGATGGGCAGGCGAGCCTCCTGAGCCGACCAACGGCCCTGGGCAGATAGCTGCCCCAGGACTCCACCCCAGCCCGCTAGGCTGGCGTCCGTGGTGATGATCACCCACTGAAGGGGCAGGAACGTCTTCCCCTGAGTTAGGGCCGAGTCCCGAAGCCACCAGGCCAGAGACGTCCTGGTCTGGGGACTTAGACGGATCGGGAGGTCCAACGACCGATGGGACTTGTCCCACTGAGTCAGGATTGCTCGTTGGAGAAAGCGAGTGCGACTCTGGGCAAAAGGTATCGCCTTGAACGACGAGACCATGAGCCCCAGCACCCTCATACAGAACCGTAGTGAAGACCGACGGTGCGACAGGAGGGTGCGCACTGCCGACTGTAGACACTGCAATTTTTTCGGAGGGAGGAACACCTTCGTCTGTTCTGTGTCCAGAATGAGACCCAGATACTCCAGGCGGCGGGAAGGAGACACCGACGACTTCTTCAGGTTGAGTAACCAGCCGAAGTACAGCAGTGAGGTCATTGTGATGTTCACATTCTCCTCCAGGGCAGATACAGAGTCCACTCGCAGGAGCAGATCATCCAGATATGCCACTATGGCAATGCCTCTCTGATGCAACAACGCCAACACCGGGGCTAGCAACTTGGTGAAGACCCGGGGTGCGGAGGTCAGGCCGAAAGGGAGAGCCACAAATTGAAAAAGGCGGTCCCCTACTGCAAAACGCAGGAAACGCTGATGTCGCGGATGGATGGGTACATGGAGGTACGCATCCCTTATGTCCAGCGACGCCAGAAATTCCCCTTGGTGAAGGGCGGCCACAACCGACCGAACAGACTCCACCCGGAACTTTCGCGTCCTGACATACCGGTTCAGAGCCTTCAGGTCCAGATAGGGCTGAAACCCTTCCCCTTTTTTGGGTACCACAAAAAGATTTGAGTAAAAACCTCGAAACCTCTCTCCTGAGGGCACTGGTATAATCACTCCTTGGTCTGAGAGAGCCTGCACCGCCCCAGATAGGGCCTTCCTGCGTTCCTGCGGGAGACTTAAATTTGATGGGAAGAACCTGTCTGGGGGCAGAGTGATGAACTCTATCCTGTACCCGGTGGACACCACCTCCCGGACCCAGCGGTCTGAAATGTGAGCCAGCCACCGCTCTGCGAACCCCAGAAGACGTCCCCCCACCCAACACTCGGGTGGGGGCAACCCATCAGGCTGAGGAAGACTTGTCTTGCGTCTTTTCGGTCTTGTGCTGCCACTGCCATCTTCCGGCCCCTGCAGCGACCTTACTGGAACGGGTCCCTTTATCTGTCGCGCCCGGGGCGCGAAAAAGCTTCTTCTGACCCGAAGGAGGGGGCTCCTGTCTACGGTGAAACTCACGCTTGCGGGGCTCCGGAAGGAAGATACTCTTACCACCCTTGAAATCCTTGATAATCTCATCCAGACGAGGGCCAAATAGGCGCCCACCTTGAAAGGGGAGGTCAGCCAGACCTCTTTTTGAAGCGTGGTCACCGGACCAAGAACGCAACCAAAGAACTCGTTGGAGTCTGATGGCCGAGATCGATTTTATGGATAACAGGGGCAGAATATCCACGGCCGCATCACAAAGGTACTTGAACCCTTGGAGTAAAAACTCAGCCTTCTGCGGCGCCTCCATCAGGCGACCGCCTTCTAGGTCCTTCATGAGTTCTTCCATGCATTCAGATAAATGCTGTGCCGCCATAGCAGAGATTGAAGAAAAAATAAAAATGGTCACAATAGGACCGCAGTTCCCCTGAAGGGAAGCCAGGTCAACTCCTTGCGAACTAGGCAAAGAAACTGAAGAGCTATGCTATGAGGGGGTTTGATGTAGGAAGAGAGGACGGCCCCCAGGGGAGGGGCCAGCTGTTTCTTTTCCCTGCCTAGTTAACTCCTAGTGGGACGAACATAAACCCCACACGTCATGAAGAGCTGCGTCTGTCAGTGAATGTAAGGAGAAATCCCTTTTTCTCTGACGTTCACTGACAGACGCAGCCCTTCATTAGACAAGTGGGGATGTCCCAAAGCTGTGTCAGTAAAGAGGGGTGGGTAAACGACAACAACTGTGCCCAACAGAGTCCTCTAAGGAGGCGCCAGCCGCGCCCACACTGCCGTCTACAAAACAGCAGCATCCGCAGATGCTGACGCATCAACTTTATAAAACTTAGTAAACGTGGCACTGAGGCCCAGGTTGCCGCCTTGCACACCTGGGACACCGAGGCCTGGTGTCTGAAAGCCCAGGAAGTGCTAACTGCCCGGGTAGAATGCGCCGTGACCGGAAAAGGGGGTACCTTGCCCCGAACAGAATACGCATGGGTCACCGTCTGTCTGATCCAACGGGGGACAGCAGCCGACGAGGCCGCCAATCCTTTGCGCGGACCGTCCGTCAGCACAAACAACGCATCAGACTTCCGAAAGGAGGCTGTAGCCACAAAATCCACCCGCAAAGCCCTCACGACATCCAAGGAATGGAACGCAAATTCCTTGGGATGTGAAGGATGCGGACACAACGAAGGAAGGACGATATCTTCATTAATGTGAAAAGAGGAGACCACCTTCGGGAGAAACGAAGGAGAAGGGCACAAGACCGCCTTGTCCCTATGAAGGACCAAGTAGGGTGACTTGCAGGACAACGCTGCCAACAGACACCCGTCTAGCGGATGTGATGGCCACCAAGAAAGCCACTTTCTGCGACAGCAAATGCAAGGGAATCTCCCTGATCTTCTCATAAAGCACCAAGTTCAGATCCCACGGTGCCATAGGCGACCGTACCTGAGGAGCCACATGGCGCACACCTTGTACAAATGTATGAATCACCGAATGCAACGCCAAAGACCGCTGAAAAAGAATCGCCAGAGCTTAAATCTGACCCTCGAGGGTACTCAATGCCAATTTGTTATCCAGGCCCTGTTGCAAAAAAGCCAGGACCCGGGACACAACGTAAGAGCGAGGGTCCCAACCCCCCGCCTCACACCAGGCAATATAGGCCTTCCAGGTACAATGATAAATCTTACACAAAGTACCCTTGCACGCTTTAAGCATGGTAGGGATCACAGAGTCAGCGACACCCCGATCCCTCAACACCTGGGACTCAATAGCCAAGCCGTCAAAACCAGCGAGGGTAAAGCAGGGTGCAAGATGGGTCCCTGCGACAGGAGATTTCTCGCAGCGGAAGACGCCAGTGAACATCTGCCACCATTCGCACCACGTCGGCGTACCAAGGGTGCCGAGGCCAATCCGGAGCTACCAGGATTGTCGGAATCCCCTCCGCTTCTACCCTGCACGGTAGAAGCTTGATGGGAGGGAAGGCGTACAGAAGACGATACCGACCCCAAGGCCCTACTAACGCGCCTGTGTCGGCCGCCAGCGGGTCCCTTGTCCTGCACACAAAGGTCTGCACCTTGTGATTGAACCGAGACGCCATGAGGTCCACGTCTGGCGTGCCCCACTTGTGGCAAATCTGGCGGAACACCTCTGGATGCAGGGACCATTCCCCCTGATCCAGCGTCTGGCGACTGAGAAAGTCTGGCTGCCAATTTTTACGGCCGGAATGTAAATGGCGGAGATTTCCAGCACGTGAAGTTCTGCCCATCTCAGAATGAGAGCCGCTTCCGCAGCCGCTGCCACGCTCCTCGTTCCGCCCTGATGGTTCACATACGCCACCGCCGCAGCGTTGCCCTACTGAACCCGAAACGGGAGGCTGCGCAGCCTTGCCGTCCAGTGGGACAGACAAAGCCTGATCGCCCTCAACTCTAACACATTGATCGGAAGGCGAGATTCCTGCGCCGACCAGCGGCCGTGAGCAGACAGCTGCCCCAGGACCCCTCCTCAGCCCGATAGGCTGGCGTCCGTCGTGACTATGGACCAATTCAGGGGGAGGAAGGACTTCCCCAACGACAGGGCCGGGGCCCGAACCCACCAGGCCAACGATCCTCTGGTCTGATGATCCAATCTGATCAGCTGGTCCAGGGACAGCGTAGAGTTGTCCCACCGTGACAGAATCGCTCGCTGTAGGAGCCGAGTGTGACTCTGGGCGTAAGGTACCGCCTCGAAGGCCGAAACCATGAGCCCCAACACCCGCATACAGAACCGTAAGGAGGACCACCAGCGTGACAGCAGGGTTCGTACCACTGCTTGTAGTATCAGCAACTTGGCCGGAGGTAAGAACACCTTCGCCTGCTCCGTGTCCAGAACCAGACCCAGGTATTCCAGGCGACAGGACGGGGTCAACGATGACTTCTGCAGGTTGATCAACCAGCTGAAGTCCTTCAATGAGGCCATGGTGATAGCCACGTTCTCCTCCAGAGCCGAAGCAGACTTCGCTCTCAGGAGCAGGTCGTCGAGGTATGCCGCCACCACCGCGATGCCCCTCTGCCTCAACAGCGCCAGCACCGGGGCCACCAGCTTGGTGAACACCCGAGGAGCCGAGGCCAGACCGAAGGGAAGTGCCACGAATTGGTAATGAAGATCTCCCACCGCAAAGCGCAGAAAACGCTGGTGCCGGAGACAGATGGGAACGTGGAGGTACGCGTCCCTGATATCCAGAGATGCCATGAAGTCCCCTTGGTGCAGGGCAGCCACGGCCGAATGGACAGATTCCATTCTGAACTTTCACGCTTTCACAAAGTGGTTTAGCGCTTTTAGGTCAAGAAATGGCCTGACTCCACCCTTTTTGGGTACCACGAAAAGATTTGAATAGAAGCCACCATGGGTTTTTCCCACCTCAGTCCGGTAAAGAACTGGATTTTCGCGATTTGGTGAAACACTTTCGCACTTTCAAGTCTTACCTTAGACAGGTAAGCCGGCACCGACGGGACGTGGTTCCCCTGAAGTACCGTAGAGACCTATAGTCCCTGCGCATGGAGGTGCAAGGGTAGACAGAGGCCGTGGTCGCAAAAGACGCGAAACGCCACCCTCTAGAAGTAATGGTTAAGCACCGTGAAGGGAAGCCAGACCGGAGCCGAGGAGCCCACAAGTGGTTCGACCACCGGGGCCACGACCGCGACAACTCCGTCTCCCCGTAGCGCCAC
>BLSH010299299.1:19088-30187 GCA_018402905.1 Glandirana rugosa | reverse complement strand
CCTTTACTGTGTCCTCCTACCCCCACCCCTTACTGTGCCCTCCTACTCCCCTTACCATGCCCTCCTACCCCCCATGTACTGTTCCCTCCTACCCCCCTTACTGTGCCCTCCTGTGCTGTGTCCTCCTCCCTCCACCAGCTGTCATCTGTGCCGCAATGTCTCCTAATGACCCTCCCATCCCCATCTTTTTCCCCCCAGCGATCACAGCTTTTTCTGCCCCACAATCCCTATTTCACCCCTCCCTCAACTACTCTGCCCTCATTTACCCCTCTACTCACCCCCTCCCACCTCCCAAACCACCTCTCTACTTACTCTTCCCAGGTGATAGGTATTGGTAATTGGTATCGGCAAATACTTGAAAAAGAGTATCAGTACTCTGTGTTACACAAATGCCAACACAATGATGGAGTGCCGGGGTCAGGAGTATGGAGCATAGAGCCCCATACATTGTTGGTCAGTAGGAAGAAAACATTCCCCAGCCTGCCATGAAGAATATGTTCCATCATTGGTGTCAGAGGGAGGAAAATACTGAGGGGTCTGAGGGAAGTAGAGGAGCTGAGGAACATTTCAGGGGGTACTGAGGGTAGAGGACTTTGGGGCCCCTAAGGGGGTAGTGGAGTTGAATGGCTCTGGGCCATTGATAGGGTTGGTGGGCAGCAGGGCTTTGAGGGAAGAGGAGGCTGTAGGGTCAGGGGGACTCTAAGTAGGGAATGGAGCTCTTGGTCTATGATGGTCCTACCACCTGCACTTACTCTTCAGACCTCCTTACAGAACTCTTGCCAGGAAATGGAGGCGACTTTCACCTTCTTACCATCTCACTGATCACATGAAAGTTTTAAAGCTACCAAGTGGAATGAAGAAGGGCAGTGCTTCACTCCTTGGCGGGCACTCAGATGGTCAGGGGTCAGTGCTATGCATACAGAGAGACAGTCCAATACCTTCCCATGACACAGGGTCTTGTAGTGTCCGGTGATGGAATTCAGAGCCCCAGGAACCCACCACCACCCTGTACAATGTCATGGATATTACAGTATACTTGGAAACCAGGAGAACAAACCCCTTCCCCTGCTGTCCTCCTCCTACCCACACTGGGCTGCCATTGGAGGGAAGAAAACAGACCCCCCCACACAGCTCTCTACTCCACCAGCAGCATCCTCCTGCAATCCAATCCCTTCTCTTACTGCAGAGAGTGACATCACTCCTGTCAGTAAGCAGGCTGACGGAGATTGGAGCCTTACAGTCGGAGTTCATGAATTATCCTGATTAGCCGGCAACTCCGGCCAAAAGTCAGCAAGTTCCCCTTAGGATTCACAAAAACTCTGGATGGCCGCACTTTGTAAAATTTCAATTTGGAATTTTTGTGCATCCTGGTCTTCAGGTGAGGAGCTGGGCATTCCACCTGCGGTTATGAGGATAGGAGAGACCAAATAGCAGACCCACCTGGAGCTGAGTCCATTTGTGTAGGAAGTTCCCCTTCCTGGACATCATGATGACCCTCCATTGTCCTCACAGCACTGCCTCAGAGCAAACAAGTCACAGGAAGGATCGTATTTATCATTCCTTGTCTGCAGATCCAATACTAATCAAATCCAGTTCAGAAACCCAACAAACCCAACAGAGAAAAGGGGATTTCTTATCCGGCAGGCCAAGAGGGTCCTCCCGGGTTGGGAGAATGGTTCAGCCCGAGCATAAGTTCGGACCGAACATTAGCTGTTCGTCCATTCAACGAACAACCAAATTATCGGGTTGTTCGGCCGTTTGTTTGGCCCGCCGAATGACCACAATGCACTGCGCTGCTGCACAGTGCATTGGAATCCCCTGATTGGCTGAAGCAATGAAAGCTTTGCCCAATCAGGGCACAGAGCACTGTCAGAGCCATGATTGGATACTGTCATGATGATTCAATCCAATCATGGCTCATTGCTCTTATTCCCGCCCCACATTATAAAAGTATTCTTTCAATAGCAGCCATTTATAGTGGCGTGGAGAGAAATAGAACAGGGCTCTGTTCTGTGCTACTAGAGAGTTAGTGTGCTATAGTGATTCTATTGTCAGTGTAGAATATCAGCTTAGTGTGAATCTAGTGATAGTTCAGTCAGTGTGAGTGTAGTGACCTTTCATTTTTACATTAGTATCAGTTTACTTTGTCAGGGCAGGTTTACTACTGTATAGTTCAGTGCGTTACTGCAAGTTTAACGCTGTATATATTTCAGTGCGTTACTACAAGTTTAACGCAGTGTATTTCAGAGCGTTACTACAAGTTTAACGCAGTATATTTCAATGTGTTACTGCAAGTTTAATGCGTATATTTCAGTGTGTTACCAGGGCCGGCTCTACCACTAGGCGGAGTAGGCGGCCGCCTAGGGCGCACTGCCTCCTAGGGGCGCCTGGCCACTGTTGATCTGTCACTGACTGCTCTGCAGTGATTCATGTAAAAACTGACACTGTCTGACTGAGATAATGAGATTGTATTATCACATGACATTTCCAAATGTATATAGAAATAGTGACTGATCTACCAAATACCACCCCTCCACCCCCATCCTCCGTGAAGCTGTATTTGATGGGCACAGGTGAAGCTGTATTTGATGGGCACAGGTGAAGCTGTATTTGATGGGCACAGGTGAGGCTGTATTGATTGGCGCTGGTGAAGCTGTATTTGATGGGCGCTGGTGAGGCTGCATTTGAATGGCGCTGATCAGGCTGCAATTTATTGGCGCTGATCAGCCTGGGCAGGGGAAACGGGGTTGAGTCAGGGGTGGAGCCAAGGGGGGGGCGACAAAATGAGGTTTCGCCTAGGGTGTCAAAAATCCTTGCACCAGCCCCGTGTGTTACTGCAAGATTAACACTGTATATTTCAATGCGTTACTGCAAGTTTAACGCAGTACATTATAGTATATCAGTGGAGTGTGTCTGTGTAGTGAGTACTCAGATTAAAGTGCACCAAACAGCACTTTCCATTGATTAAAGTGCATCCACATACACATTTCCACATCTTTATTACATTTTTATAATAAGCCCCCCCATCGTGTCTGGGAGGACAACAAGGAGAGGCAGACATTCCCATGGCACTGTGAGGGGGCCACCAGCGTATGTGTCCACAGGCAAAGGTGGATGTGGTCAGTCCTCAGGCAGGACATCATTTACTCTGTTTAGTGATGTTTCCCATGCTATTCAGCCACAGCATGCAGAGGAGGTGGTGGACTGGCTTACTAAACCGCCCTCATCCTCCATCACCCAAGCAGAGACTTGTGCGCAGTCCACTGCAGCTGCCAGAGTGGCTAAACCTGCCTCCTTGTGCACAGCTATTCCTGCCATAGACCCAGCATCAGGCATGGAGGAGTCAGCTGAGTTATTTAAACACAGAGTCAGGCACTTGCTGCTTGATGATGCACAGCCATTACTTGATTCAGATGTTGGTTCTGAGGTTGGTTCAGAGAGGGGAGAACACTGGTACACATATTGAGAGTCATGTTCCCCCAGCCGTGGCATATTGCCAAGTTGGCTCCAGTGGTAATGAGGATGGAGGAGATGATGATGATGTCACTGCTGTGACTTGGGCGCCAGATAGAGCAGAGGAGGAAAGTGAGTGTGAGACACAACCCCAATGAGGAAGCCATCATGGAAGAGTAGAGAGCAGCCACCCTATTCCATCACATTGTGGAGCTGTTATCTCTTGGCCCACTTCCCACAGCTCAGCTGTCTGGGCCTTTTTTAGCACATGTGCAGCCGATCGCACTGCTGCAATTTGCAAACTCTGTCTCAAGCACATCAAGTGTGGCAAAAACACCAGCCATTTGGGTACCACATGCTTGACAAGGCATTTAACCTCCCACCACTCAGCGCATTGGCAAGAGCACCTGAAAGCCACACAAAAGGGGCGCAATTCTGTTCCTCCTCTTTACTCATCTCAATCTGCCCCTGCTATACCTTATGGCCTCTCAGCAGTCTCATCTGACAGGGATGATGGTATAGTGCAGGGTGTCCCAGGTCCTTGCAGCACATTTGCCAGTAGCACACCACCAGCTGTAGACTATAGCCGGCAATTTTCTCTGCCCCATCTGCTGTAGTGAAAAAATGAATTGTCACTGCCACCCACATGACCAGCGTCTAAATACAAGCTTGTCAGGCCTGCTCGCTCTAAAACTTCCCACCTTCTGTGAATTTGCAGAATGTGCTGTACTACAATGGCAGGTTCCCAGTCGCTATTTCTTTTCACTTAAGGCCATTCCAGCTCTCTACTATCACGTGGAAGGCAATGTTGTGGCATCATTGGGCAAGGCAGTCAGCTGACACGGGGTCCAGCAAGCATGGTTGGGGACAATATATTTCATTCACAGCACACTGAGTAACTCTGCTTGCAACTCAGAAGGATGTAGGACAGGGCTCAGTGCTGCAGCTTGTTGTGCCCCTGTGTCTACAGCTAGGGGTGTTGATGCAAGATTTGTCAACTCTACCCCCTCCTCCTCCTCCTCTTCCTCCTTCATGCCCTCCTCTGCTGAATTGTCCTATGAACCTCAAGTACCCCCTAAGTGTTCAAGGGTTTTTTCAACGAGTCAGGCTAAAAGGTGTCATGCAGTGCTGCAGCTGGTGTGTCTAGGGGACTGGAACTACACCGGAGCAGAGATTCTTGCAGCTCTGCAGGGGCAGGCCCAGAGGTGGTTCACGCCACACCAGCTGAAACCAGGAAAGGTGGTGTGCGATAATGGCATAAACCTCCTGTCCGCTCTTAGACAGGGAAAGTTGACACATGCCTGGCACATGTCCTCAATTTGGTGTTGTGGCGTTTCCTAAATAGTTACCCAGGGTTGGAAAGATCTGCTAAAGCAGGCCAGAAGAGTTTGTAGCCATTTCAAGTGGTCATACACAGCCAGTGCTCCGTTTGCTGAAAAAACATGCCCATAATTCGCCTGATTTGTGACATGCCCACTAGGATCTTGACTTTGGCAATGATGCAGCGGCTGCACATGCAGCAGAGAGGCTGTCACCGAGTACCTGTGTGAGTATGGCACAACGACAGGCTCAGGCCAGCTTGGCTTTTTTTGCCCAAACCAATGGCTGCTCATAAATGATGCATGCACTGTACTGTCACCATTTGAGGTGGCCACAAGCATGGTGAGCCGTGACAATGCGTGAATCAATGACACAATCCCTGTTGTGTTCCTGCTGGAGCAGACTTTGCATGGCATTATAGACAGGGCACTTGAGGCAGAGCAGGGGGAGGAAGAGGAGGACTTCCTTTCCTCTCAAGGCCCAGTTTATGCAGACACCATTGTTCCTTTACCACAGAACACACAAGGCATTGAAGTGGAGGGAGACATAAGTCAAACAGTAAGAAATGGTTTTCCATCCCCAGAACCCATGGGAGTTGTACGTGACTGGGAGGAGGCAGTTCCAGATACTGTAATCCTCAGTGACCCCGAGGAGTCTGCTTTTCATGCCTCCACATTTTTGCGGTGCATGAGCTCCCTCATGCTTCAAAGCCTGCAAAAGGACCCAAGAATGCGTGGCATAAAGGAGAAGAGTCACTATTGGTTGGCAACCCTCCTTGACCAACATTACAAGGGGAAAGTCCCAGAACTCATCCCGTCCCCTCAGAGAGTGCAGAAGATGAACTCTCTTGAGCACACCTTAAAGAGGAGTTTATCTAGTGCTTTTCCCAACTCTTTTTCCCAAGGTTACACTGTCGTGGAAATGTAGTTTTGAGGCTTCTGTTGGTCAAGAGAGGAGTGGTAGAGAAGGCGGCTGCTTAAGTGATGCATTTCATGATTTCTTTAGTCCTCACCACCCAGGGCTGTCAGCTTCCACATTCCATCAGCAGCGTCTGCATCACATGGTGGATGATTATCTAGGGGCGCGAACAGAGATGGGGAGCTTTCCCGTCAACAATAGGGCTACTGGATCAGGAGAATAGAACATTGGCCTGAACTTGCCCAGTATGCAATTGAGCTGCTGGGCTGCCCGACATTCAGTGCTGCTTGAGGTTTTGTTACTGATAATAGAACTCGTCTGTCCACAGTCTCCGTGGACCATCTGACATTTGTCAAAATTAATCAGTCCTGGATTACCAGCAGCTATGAAGCCCCTTATCCCAATGTAGCTGATTAAGTGTTTTTAAGTGCAGGACTTCTAGGCTGCCTAGCGTTGTGGGTGTTGATTTAATTTGGAAGATTTTTTTGTTGTAGGTTTCATGGGCACAATTACCACCCAAAGACCAATTTTTCCACACCTGTTTCTCAGGTGCATATTATTTCAATTTTTGACAGCAAGGACAATTCTTGCTTTCATCAAGAGTATCTCTATAGGGTTAAGGTATGAAGGTGTCACTGACATCCAAAGACCAATTTTTCCACACCTGTTACTTCTATCCAAAGTCTGTGGAAGAGACACCAGAATTTATCCAAAAAATTTCTAATCTTGTTCCCAGTGCACTACATTGTGGCCTCATCATACAGACTGGCTGCCCAAGCCGTTGTTTACAAAATAAAGAAAGCTTGCAACGAAAATGTCATTTTTTTGGCTTTATAGATGCAATTATTGCTGCAGCAGGTTCTATACACGGTACAGATGTGCCACTTTACAGGTAGACTAAGGGGATCCCCCAGGCACCATATTGAAGGGAATTTTTCATTTTTATGCTTTCACTTTAAGCATCAATAAATCACTGCTCATTTACAAATGACGTTTTTTACAAACTTTTTTGTCATTGATACATGTCCCCCAGGGCAGTCCCCTGACCCCCAAAACCTCTGTATCCCCAATTGCTTGCATATAAGCCTTCAAAATGGGCCCTTTTGATTCTTCCGGTTTGAGTCCCATAGACTTCAGAGGGGTTCGTTATTTGGTTCCGAACTTTTGCAATGTTTGAAAGTTCTGGTGCGAACTGAACAGGAGGTCGTTCGGCCCATCCCTAGACCCGGGTCCTCTAAAATGTAACAAACACTAAATCAGGCTCAACAAACCCCAGGTGCCAGGCTGTCATGGTGACAAAAAATTGCATCCTGGCACCTGGGCTGCCACCTGCATACTCCACACACCCCATGCGCACCCTCTGCTATGTATCCCGATTGTCCATCTACGGGTTCAGGACTGGCATAGCGGGAGGGGAGGAAGGAGAGCGGACACACATCCGGTCTTCTTACACTTTTTGTTGCTGTCCTGGAAGTGATGTGTATGACGTGACCTCCAGGTCCTCATTGACAGTTTCCCCGACCATTGAGACCGGGAAAGAATGTAATGCAGTGTGATGTGCATTGTATTACATTCAGTGGAGCTCAGGGAGGACATTGGGGGTCTTTTAGACCATGGATGTCTCATTAAAGAGAACCTGTCACCAAAATAAATCATCACATAGGGGAATGTTTGTCCCATATGTAATGGTGGGAAAAAAATTAAGTAAAATAAAATAATAATTTTTAATTGTAAAACGTTAAAGTTACACCTAAGCACATAAATTTCCCCACCCCGCCCAAAATTATTGATGCCCCACCACCACATATACGCACAACCAAATGTAAACGCACGCAGCGGGACGCCTACACCCGAAAATGTTAATTGTGATACACATATTACATATCGACACTCACGCCGGAATAAGAGCAATAACTAACAACAGACCAGCTCTGTAACGCTAAACTGATGACCTATAGGAGTCTTGCAAAACATATATAAATACAGTATCTTTTCATGTGACAACACTGAAGAAATGACACTTTGCTACAATGTAAAGTAGTGAGTGTACAGCTTGTATAATAACAGTGTAAATTTGCTGTCCCCTCAAAATAACTCAACACACAGCCATTAATGTATAAACCGCTGGCAACAAAAGTAAGTACACCCCTACGTGAAAATGTCCAAATTGGGCCCAAAGTGTCAATATTTTGTGTGGCCACCATTATTTTCCAGCACTGCCTTAACCCTCTTGGGCATGGAGGTCACCAGAGCTTCACAGGTTGCCACTGGAGTCCTCTTCCTCTCCTCCATGATGACATCACGGAGATGGTGGATGTTAGAGACCTTGCGCTCCTCCACCTTCTGTTTGAGGATGCCCCACAGATGCTCAATAGGGTTTAGGTCTGGAGAAAAGCTTGGCCAGTCCATCACCTTTACCCTCAGCTTCTTTAGCAAGACAGTGGTCATCTTGGGGGTGTGTTTGGGGTCGTTACCATGTTGGAATACTGCCCTGCGGCCCAGTCTCCGAAGGGAGGGGATCATGCTCTGCTTCAATATGTCACAGTACATGTTGGCATTCATGGTTCCCTCAATGAACTGTAGCTTCCCAGTGTCGGCAGCTCTCATGCAGCCCCAGACCATGACACTCCCACCACCATGCTTGATTGTAGGCAAGACACACTTGTCTTTGTACTCCTCACCTGGTTGCCGCCACACACGCTTGGCACCATCTGAACCAAATAAGTTTATCTTGGTCTCATCAGACCACAGGACATGGTTCCTGTAATCCATGTCCTTAGTCTGCTTCAGAAACTGTTTGTCAGCTTTCTTGTGCATCATCTTTAGAAGAGGCTTCCTTCTGGGACGACAGCCTTGCAGACCAATTTGATGCAGTGTGTGACGTATGGTCTGAGCACTGACAGGCTGACCCCCCCACCCCTTCAACCTCTGCAGCAATGCTGGCAGCACTCATACGTCTATTTCCCAAAGACAACCTCTGGATATGACACTGAGCACTGCACTCAGCTTCTTTGGTCGACCATGGCAAGGCCTGTTCTGAGTGGAACCTGTCCTGTTAAACCGCTGTATGGTCTTTGCCACCGTGCTGCAGCTCAGTTTCCAGGGTCTTGGCAATCTTCTTATAGCCTAGGCCATCTCTATGTAGAGCAACATTTCTTTGCCATGATGTGCCATGTTGAACTTCCACTGACCAGTATGAGAGCGATAAACACCAAATTTAACACACCTGCTCCCCATTCACACCTGAGACCTTGTCACACTAATGGGTCACATGGCACCGGGGAGGGAAAATGGATAATTGGGCCCAATTTGGACATTTTCACTTAGGGCTGTACTCACTTTTATTGCCAGCGATTTGGACATTAATGGCTGTGTGTTGAGTTATTTTGAGGGGACAGTAAATTTACACCGTTATACAAGCTGTACACTCACTACTTTACATTGTAGCAAAGTGTCATTTCTTCAGTGTTGTCACATGAAAAGATAGAAGAAAATATTTACAAAAATGTGAGGGGTGTACTTACTTTTGTGAGATACTGTATATATATATATATATAATAAATATCGGGTACTGAAGTTTGTCGCCATTTCACGGGCGCACGCAGATTTAAGATTTGACAAGTTTGGTGTCTATTTACTCGGTGTGACCTCATCTTTTATATTTTACACAAAAATTTGGTAATTTATTGCGATTTTGTGCCCCCCTATAATTAACTTTCAATGTGTGTTTTTACTGAAATTTTGTGTTTTCTAGACCTTTACGGTAAAATCGTGTGTCATAAAATCATTATTTTATTCTCTAGGGTGTCTGCTTTAAGAAAATATATCTTTTTTGGGGGAATTTATGGAATCTTTAGGCCTAAATATTTTATTAAACGTCTGAAAAACACATCTCTACCTGAGAAAGGGTTGAAGGATAATTTCACCTTCGGGAACATGTTCCTCCCGTAGATTTTAGTTACAAAAAACTGTCTGCTAATATTTTTATCTCCTAGATTCAAAGCAAGTTTGTCAAGCCCCGTCCTAAACAGTCGAAATGAAATGTGTTCCCATGGGGGTAGTAGTTCTTCTATGTACAGCGACCCTCCTATTACCCCTCCCTCACCCCACATCCTATTATTGTGTGACCAATACCTTCCAAATAATTCTTACTTTCATTTCCCAAAGTTATCCATCTACAAGAAGACCTGGATAGATCAAATGACCCCACCAATGAGGATGGAGGAGGACCAGAGTCACATGACTGAGAAGATACTAAACCTCACCCTGGAGATCATCTACCTGCTGACCGGAGAGGTGAGGGGGATTCTGGGAGGTCACATGAAATCACTCTTATCTCTATTAATAAAACACAGACCTGACCGGAGAGGTGAGGAGGATTCTTGGAGGTCACATGACATCACTCTTATCTCTATTAATAAAACCCAGACCTGACTGGAGAGGTGAGGAGGATTCTGGGAGGTCACATGACATCACTCTTGTCTAGTCTGGTCAGTAGACCATGTTCTTATTGTAGACATTTAGATGATGTCAGATGATTGATGTCGGTTTATCTTTCTCCTGATCTGTAGGATTCTGTTGTAGTGAAGAAGTCTAGTGGGGAGCCAATCTCAGGAGGATGGAGCAGAACCCAGAGCCCCACCATGGTGCCTCCCCCTCGTTCACCCATCCCTGAGAGCAACAAAGAGCAGAAGATTCTAGAAGCCACCAAGAAGATGATGGAGCTGCTGACAGGAGAGGTGAGCGGTGCTGGGAATTCTGGGACATTATCCAGTAACAGACAAGGGATGTGTCTGGATGGTGACTGTATCATTGCGTGTGTCAGGTTCCTATAAGGTGTCAGGAGGTCACTGTCTATTTCTCCATGGAGGAGTGGGAGTATTTAGAAGAACACAAGGATCTCTACAAGGACGTCATGATGGACAATCAGCCGCCCCTCACATCACCGGGTAAGAGGAGACTTTATTGTAAAGGAGAGAGCAGTACGGGTGCTCCACCTAGACCCCCCCATCATCTGATAAACACATAGAAACAATGTATTCAGTCAGTGTGTGTGTTTCCTACAGATGGATCCAGTAATGGGAACCCACCAGAGAGATGTCCCCGTCCTCTGTATTCCCGGGATTCCACACAGGAAGGTCACACCATCCCTCACCATCATCAGGTAGATGAGGAACAATCACTGATAGTATCATTAGGATCTGTACATTATCTGCATTGTTACCATTGATGTCATTTTTATTATATATTCAGAGTGGAAACGTTGGAGATGATAATATTGATGTTAAAGAAGAGATAAAAGAGGAGGATGAGGAGTATGGAGTGATGGAGGAGTTTTCAGAAGGACACAAGGATATGATGGAGCCACCTAATACCAGGAACCCACCAGAGAGATGTCCCCGTCCTCT
>BLSH010299256.1:141557-156052 GCA_018402905.1 Glandirana rugosa | reverse complement strand
GCTCTGTATAGCCGTCCGTGGCTCTGTCAAGTCACGAGCGGGCGGCTCTGTCAAGTCGCCCGCCGGGCGGGCGACTTGACAGAGCCGCGGGCTCTCTATTAGGGACCCCTGGGGACACTCGGGGCTGCAGCCAAAACATTTGGGGCTGCAGCCAAAACATTTGGGGCTGCAGCCCTGATAGCCACCCCCTGGCGACGCCCCTGCCAGGAGCAGTTATATGAGAGACAGGCATATCTTACGCATGGGCATCTGGTGTCCCCTTTTGGGGGAAGTGCAACAAGATAGATACTGTAGCGCTATGTACTGAGTACCCATGCAGGAAGGGGCTTTACACTTCGTGTGGGATACATTTTTGGTGACAGACAGGACAGAAGTTCAATCTATTAAGAGACTAACTGAGCACCCAAACACTAGCAAATATGGAAGATGTTTATTTTGTGACTTGTGTTTAGACCACCTTGTTGGAAACGCCTCCTTAAAGTAAAACTGTTCAAGTAAAACCAAAACCTGACTTGACTTGACTTGTTGTCTGTAATGTGCTGGGATAAAGATTGGGGCTCTACAGGGCAGGAGTAGTTGGCCTGTAGGAGTCAAGGAGGGCACTGTGATGGAGTATTGCTCTTGGGTCTCCCATTTGTTTAAGCAGCTTAAGGTTGCAGCATTCCACTGGTGCAGCGTCAGCCCCTTGTACAGTGCCTGCGTCTATTGGGAAAAGCAAGTCCTCGAGTTAAGGAGTTCTCTGCAGATGTTGAACTGTGCAATAGTGAGCCATAGATATGTCCTGAGTTACTGATATGCCTATACATGAACTTTCTGGGAGGCTCTTGCAGGATTCAGAAGTTAAGGCAAACTGCTGGAGGAGCGGTTGTAATTCTGCTGTATCCAGGTCACTAGGGGAAGCCTCACCTTAACAATCTGTCACGCCAAGTAGGCCACCCTACACAGGTTTTAACTTGAGCTGGGCATTGATAATGGCTTTTGTCATACTGTTAAATAGTAAAATAATTTCAGTTGTGTAGGAAGGAGATTAGAGAGTAAAAGCTCAGTGAGTAGGCAATATGTGACATGGTTAATTATTTTTTATTTTGTTAGGCAAGGCATCAGGGTTGTGGTATGTGTACATCTCTAAGCAGCTACATGCCCTTCTTTAGGTGGGTGGTCAGGGGGTGGTTTTTACTGCCCCCAATGTCCATGTAAACGAGCCAAAAAAAGTGTTAAAAAAAGTAAGACATTTTGAAGGTTTTTCATGCAGGACGTACTCACCAGGCATAATTTAGGATGGATATATTTGGATGTACATGTGTGACATGGTGGATTTTCATATTGTATACCTAGAGGCCTCAGCCGTAATCTGTAATTGTGTAAGACTAGAGATAATGCACTTGACATGATACAGAAAATTCTTTAGCAGACAAAGGACAGGGCACAGCAGTTCTCTACCTTATTTGGTGCTGTGTCACGAAGGACATTAACCAGGGTCATGTAACTGCAGGAAGAAAATGACCTGATCATGGACATGTCTGCCACTGCTTAGCCGCAATCTGCAACTGTAGAATGAATGCTCCATGTCTGATCATCCCACATTACCAAAACATAGTGGGGTCTATTCTACTCTGCGAAAGTCATAATTTGCATGTTCCTGTATATTGGAGGGACTCTTTGAGTCCTCTTTAGCAGAACTTGTAGTAAGTACCATATTTGACACTTTTTCCTCTTAGTTTTTGTAAATGTAGTAAACATTCATGTGCTTAAAGAAGAACTCTCATGATTAGTAAAAAAATAGAATACCGGTCTATAAATGCATGTTCAGATACCTTGCATGAACCATCAATATATTTCCGGAAAAAGCTCATGGTTTTTAAAGGACTCCCTGCTTCTCCTCGCATAGAAGCTCAATATCTGGGTGCCACTCAAGCATAGCTTAGCAGCCACAACCCAATTGTTTTCTGAGCATGGCTGTTATGATTTTTATGAGTTACCATGTCCCCTCTCCCCCCACCTTTTCAAGCAGACTCTTGGCAATCCAGTTTCACTGCTACTATGATGCGGGTGGTAGGCCACACGGCGCCATTGGTTGCTAGGGCGCAGATGGCCAGGCCACACAGCATCATTGGTTGTTATGGTGCAGATGGCCAGTTGGCACTCCCTTTTCCCCTTTGTACGTAGTGACAGTGCTTGTTTTGAGAAACTGTCTGTAGCTTGAGACAAGCACTGTCAATAACTAAATTAATATTCCTCTTTTTTGCTAGATATGTGGGTGGATTGTGAATGGAGGAGGGGGCACGCTGTTGATCATGTATCTCAGGAACAACACCATCTAGAAAGATGGGGAAAAATATGACCTGTACTTTATCCCATCATGCATTTTTATGCTTGGCTCAGAGTCCCACAATGTAAAATTGCCATTCAGCAATTAAAAAAGGGGAAAAAACAGGTAAGGGGGCAGAGCCACCTAAACACCTGTCAAATGCTGCTATACTGCCCTCTGAAAAGCAATCCACCATGGATTAATTTTCAGATGGCAGTTAGCATTACTGCCATTTAGAAAGAATCCTTACAGAACATGATGACGGTGTGTGCAAACCTTGATTAAAATGTATGTGAGTCGTAATTTACATAATATGGGTTCAGTTTCCTGATACTCAAAACTCAAATTTTGGTTCTGCACACTTTTATAAAAGTGCCTGTGCTGGCTCTATGACAAAGGAAAGGAACTTGCTAACTCGCACAGTGCAAGTATTTCAGAAGTCCTTGGTGAGCAGACTCATGGAGGCTTTTAGACATAGATCACCAAGTATTGGGAGAACTAGTTGGGACTCCTGAGATGACTGACTTTGGCCATGCACTACTAGCGTAATGCTTATTCTTAACAGAATTTTCCAAATCACATGATAGGATGGAAAATATGATCTTGCTGCTTCTGGAAAAATTGTAGATGGTGCAGTTGAGTGATACAGATGGAGAAAAAATATCCAATACAGAATGGTCCCATAAATCATTAATCTTATAAATGAGAATTTCTGTCAAGGATCCCTAAAACTAAGAGCACTCTGTAGCTTGCCTTACACTACTTGGGGCAGTCACTGGAGCAATATGTGGTGGAAATTGAAAATCTAGTAGATTCTAATCCCCATTTCTTGTTTAAAAGCTATGTACCCCACAAGCTGAGACATCTGCTCTTCTTTCAGTCAAGAGGACTTTTGGAACGCCTGTAACCAGAGATACCTGTGAGGCAACGGGATGCTGCTACACCCTAAATCATGGGTGCTCAACCTGTGGGCCTCCAGCTGTTGTGAAACTCCAAGTCCCATCATGCCTCTGCCTTTTGGAGTCATGCTTGTACTTATCAGCCTTGCAATGCCTCATGGGACTTGTAGTTCTGCAACAGCTGGAGGGTCACAGGTTGAGCACCCATGCCCTAAATAATGTTAGAATGACCCGCTTCTTTGGCAACAAGTTTACATGGTATATTGCTTGGCACATTAAAGATGGGTAGCAGCATCAGCCTGAACATGCCTGTGTCTAGCCTGAAGGGAACATGTATAATTTGTAGCTATTCTGTAGCAGGTAAGGTTGCTAGCACTTTAGCCATATCTACAGAAATTCATTTAAAGTTTGCACTTCATGATTCTAGGTAAATTGAAGCCCAGTAAAGAATGAGCTATGTTGAACTAAATATTTGTTAATGGGTTTTGCAGTGGGTTGCTTCAGCTGTGATTTAGACCAAACTAGCGTCTTCCCAAACTCTTTGTATCTTTTTTTTTGTGGTGACTAAACTATACTTATTTTTCTTTCCAGGCTCAACATTCAGTCCCACCGGAAGTAGGACTGGACTATGAGCTGTGGTATAATGTATGTGCTCTTTACTGCAACCTAACCCAATTACGCAAGTAAAGAATATCTAAAGGCAAAAGTTTTTTTGGAGTAGAGGGGGATTAGAACACCTATTAGACTTGTATTCCCCAGGGAACATCAGACTATAGGCCGTGGTGAACCTGTTTGGATTTACAGGTAGGCGACAGGATTGGTGCGGGTTATACATGTGTAGCGAATAATGTTGTATATATTATAGAAGTTAATATGTGATGATTATGTTAAGAATGAAACTAATACTTATCGTTTATTGTAGTATACAGTTAATATCGTGCATTCTCCTGAAGAAGCGCGAAACTTGTTGGGAAGCACTGGTGCAATGACTGTGAGAAAATAAATCCAACTGTTAAACATGAATTGGGATGGTGATGTAATCGATGTGATTTTAAAAGATTATTATAAGTTTGTACTCAATAAATATATTTGTTTTTTACATAACTAACAAGTCTGTGAGTCCATTATGGTACCATGTAAAATCCCATAGCCCCTCTCCTCCCTTTTTTGGTTGAGTTGTCCTATTCTCACTTACGGGACATTCTTTTCTATTAGGCTTGTATTGCTGTCTTTGTCCCCATTAGAGATTCACGCTCTCTATTTGTCTTGTTTACCGTTATCATTGAAAATAAAAGTAAAATAAAATCCCAAATTTTGGGTTGTCCCCAGAAAGGTAATAGAGGGGAAATCTTCCAATGGGGCCACCACTTCTGGTGACACAAGGGATTCCTTTAATTTGCAGGGAATTCCTCTCACTTTCTGTTTTGGCCATGGGGCAGGACGTGAAAGTAAATCACCCCAATGGGACACAGATGGCAAAAACCCTCCCTTACTCTATCCAAAATGGAAAAAAAAAGTTTTGCCTATAGTTCTTCTTTAAATGTAGACTAGTGTCCACAATACACTATGGGGGAGATTTACTAAAACTGGTGCGCACAGAATCTGGTGCAACCGTGCGTAGTAACCAATCAGATTATAACTTCAGATTTTTCAATTAGGCTTTGACAATAAAACCTGGAAGCTGACTGGTTGCTATGCACAGCTGCACCAGATTCTGTGTGCACCAGTTTTAGAAAATCTCGCCCAATGACTAGATATATAGATTACTTTTTTTTTCTTTTTTTGAGATTACTGGAAGTACTAAATGACACATAATTCTGTTGAATTAAAGAAGTGAGGAAGTGTTAAAGCTGGTTTAACCATTTACAATTTTACATAGTTTCCTTGAATTCTTAAAATAAATTATCTGTAAGCAATGTAATTCTACAGCACCCAACTACACAACATCTATGAATTAATATAAATGCGGTAGGATTTTTCCTGTTATTTACTGTGTGTTCTGTTGAACTGTATGTTGGATTACTTATAAATTGTAAAATAAAGCTTTTATTGGTATTTATATAGTTACATAGTTACTTAGGTGGTAAGGCTGGAAGAAGACACAGGTCCATCAAGTCCAACCTGTGTGTGTGCTTTTATATTACTAGTACATTGTACATGCATGTATGTTGTGGTCGTTTAAGTGCCCATCTAATAGTTTTTTGAAGTTATCGATGCTCCCTGCTGAAACCACTGCTTGTGGAAGAGAATTCCACATCCTTACTCCTCTTACAGTAAAGAACCCTCTATGCAGTTTAACCACTTACCCACTGGGCACTCAAACACCCTTCCTAACCAGACCAATTTTCAGCTTTCAGTGCTCTCACATTTTGAATGACAATTACTCAGTCATTATACAAACAATCCTGCGCTTGAGTAAATAAATTAAATTAAATGCAGCCGGCAGACAGGTTTAGATGAAACCACAAGTGACATATGCATATAACTGCAGCGCACAGTCCAAATTATAACAGTATGCAGATATGAGAAAAAGTCTATAGCATCCTTGAGGCAAGTGATCAGAGTGGTGAGAATGGATATTCAAACATGCGTCCCATCACCAGTGACCCCACCACACACAGCCCCTTACCAGAGCTCACCGACCCCATATTAAGGGGGGGGTCAGTGTCCGCCTTTGATAAATAGATGCAATCCACTCATCCAGACCCGGGCAACCAACAACAGCTCCGATCATAACAGTGTACTCCTTCAGTGTATGTCAATGCATCTATCCAATCGCATCCTTATCCTCAGAGGGATCCTGTTTGGTAAGGTGACCGTAATGTAAAAAGATAACAAAGATCCAATAGTGCAGACTGTAACACTCAAGTTTAATATATAGATAGGAAAATGTTTACACTCACATTTGAATTGGATTAAAACAGCAATACAGGATGAGCCTGGGGCGTCCAGCTACCAAAATGGCGACTGCTGTCCGAGTTCCTGGCATGCGTCGTGAAGCTCTGCCCAACACATTTCGTCATTAGCGTGACGTTGTCAGGGGCGTGGCTATGACACGGCATCACGCCTTATATGACCAGAAAACCGGAAATGTTGTGTGTTCCACTGCTACCATTCAAGGAACCAGTGGACCGGAAGTGCACTGTGCTGAGACTCCAAGGCCTGCTCCTAGCATCTCAGTTTTAAAAAAGAAAACAACAAACAGATTGCTCATAGTTGAATAAAAAAGGGACAAAGGGAAAATTTGCAACTTGGACCAGGAGCCGGACACATCGCCATCTAGTGGCTGGAAGACAAATTTGTTTACCCCAGAGCTAAATAGAAACAGCATCACCCCTAAAATAATTATAAAATGAGGCCATAATAACCACACACAATCATAGGCAAATGCAAAAAGAGGGATATGCAACAATAAAAAGAGAAAAAATAGCAGCTCACATATTAATAAAAAGGAAAAAAGGTGTACAAAACATAGTTAAAAACCGCATCATTAACATCAGATAAAAAACATTTATGGCATGTGCTTATGCATTATTAATGAATGCATTCACATCCCATTCAATGTTCAGCCCGTAGGGGGCAAAAGAGTGTAGCGTGTATATCCAAAACTTTTCCAACTTGGAGATTTCTCTCCTGATATTACTACCTCTCCAAGTGGACGTAAAGTGGTCTATAGCCAGCACCTTGGTTCCGCTTGGGTTTCTCCCATGATGTATCCAATAGTGTTTGGACATGCTATGATTGGGGAAACCCTTACGGATGTTGGTAAAGTGCTTGTTAATTCTAGCCTGCAAGGTACGTATAGTACGCCCAACATAGTATAATCCACACGGGCAAATAAGCAGGTAGACCACATTTAGTAGAACAAGAAATAAAAGATTTGATATGGTAAGTCTTGTTATCATGTTGGGAGTAGAAGGAGGTACACTTGGATTTAATGCTATTAATCCTGCATACCTTACACCTCCTACAGGGATAGAAGCCCTTCATATCCCGAAAAAACAACGTTTTCTTGGGAGGCTCCAAAACATTGGGTGCTACTGTTAATCTTAAAGGGGCAGCTCCTTTGAACAACACAGTGGGGTTCACAGTTAAGAGAGGTGCCAGGACCCGATCATTTTCTAAAATAGCCCAGTGTTCATGTAGGATCCTACCAACTTGGTAGAACTGGGTGGAATAGGTTGTGATCATAGGGCAACTGAACCTGGTGTCGGCCCGCCTCTTTGGTTCCAGAAGTTGTGATCTTTCCATAGCCCCTGCCTCCTCACAAGCTTTGTTCACTACACCAGGGTCATAACCCTTTTCCACATATCTACCCTTAAGGGCCTCTGCTTCCTTGATAAAGGTGTTCAAGCTAGTACAATTTCTACGGAGATGGATAAATTGGCTCTTTGGGATGCCCCCCAGCCATGAGGGATGATGGCAGCTCCCCACATCAATAAAGCCATTCCGGTCCGTCTCCTTGAAATATGTTGAAGTAACGAGCCTGCCATCTAACACCTCTATATTGAGGTCTAGGAAGTGTATTTTGGTGGTGCTAGCTTCATGTTGCAACTTTATACCCCTCTCGTTGGCATTCAAGATGGCCATGAAGGAGCCAAGGGACTGCATGTCCCCCTCCCATAGGAGGAGGACGTCGTCTATGTACCTGAGCAAACACCCCAACATATATTCTATGAGTCTATGTACCTGAGCCAGACCTTGAGCTCAGGCCTACGATCAACATAGATGGCATCCTCCTCCCACTTGGCCATGAATAAATTAGCCATGCTGGGGGCATATTTAGCCCCCATGACAACTCCCCTGGGTTGTAAATAATAATTTCCGCCATACCAGAAGAAATTATGCTTCATGGCATAGTCTAGGGGGAACAGAATGAAGTCCAATTGCTTGGGAGGTATGGAGTCATCAGTTCTAAGAAACTTCTCCACAGCTTCCATGCCATGAGCATGGGACATGATAGTGTAGAGAGAGGACACATCCACAGTTGCCAGGATCATGCCCTCTCTCCACTCTACCTCCTGCAAGAAATTAATCACCTGTGTGGTGTCCTTAAGAAAGGAAGGTCTTTGAGCTACCAATGGCTGCAAATAAGTGTCAATGTACCGACCCACCCTGGAAGTAATGGAGTCAATACCACTCACAATAGGCCTTCCAGGTGGGTCGGTCATACCTTTATGGATCTTAGGTAAATAATAGATTACCAGTAACCTAGGGGCCACCGGTAGAAGAAATGCTTTCTCCTTTTTGGAGATAATGCTTTCCCTAAATCCATAGTCCACCAGCTTAGTCAAATCCCATTAGAAAAGGGTTGTGGGGTTGTTGGCCAAAAGTTGATAGGTATCCCTATCCGAAAGAATCCTTTCCATCTCTTGTTGGTAGGCACAGTGTTCTAAGACCACGATGTAAGACCACGATGCCCCCCCCCCCCCCCTTGTCTGCAGGCCTTACAACTATGTCTCTCCATTCTTTCAGGGAATTAAGGCCTTTCTCAAACTTTAGATCTGGATATTACTTCTTAACCTTAATCACATTGACATCCTTCAATACCAAATCCCTGAACACTGCCACTGAAGGCGCCATGTTAACTGGCGGGTTGAATAATGATGCGTTAGCCAAGCCAGTCATACTACACTGTACCCAAATTCATTTTTTGTCCTTTTTTTCACACAAATAGAGCTTTCTTTTGGTGGTATTTCATCACCACTGGGTTTTTTATTTTTTGCGCCATAAATTGAAAAAGACCGAAAATTCGGTAAAAAAAAATGCATTTTTCTTTCTTTCTGTTATAAAATTTTGCAAAGTAGTAATTTTTCTTCATAAATTTTGGCCAAAATTTGTACTGCTACATATCTTTGGTAAAAATAACCCAAATCAGTGTATATTATTAGGTCTTTGTGAAAGTTATAGTCTACAAGCTATGGTGCCAATCACTGAAAAATGATCACACCTGATGTACTGACAGCCTATCTCATTTCGTGAGACACTAACAAAACAGGAAAGTACAAATATCCCCCAAATGACCCCTTTTTGGAAAGTAGACATTCCAAAGTATTTAGTAAGAGGCATGGTGAGTTTTTTGAAGTTGTAATTTTTTCCCACAATTCTTTGCAAAATGATTTTTCCACAAAATTGTCATATTAACAGGTTATTTCTCACACACAGCATATGCATACCACAAATGACACCCCGACATACAGTCTACTACTCCTCCTGAGTATGGTGATACCACATGTGTGAGACTTTTACACAGCCTGGCCACATACAGAGGCCCAACATGTAGGGAGAACCACCAGGCATTCTAGGGACATAAATTACAGATATCATTTCTTGCTTACCTCTTGCACTTTAAAGGCCCTGGAGCACCAAGACAATGGAAATGCCCAAAAAAATTACCCCATTTTGGAAAGCAAACACCCCAACATATATTCTATGAGGCATAATGAGTCTTTTGAACATGTAATTTTTTCCCACAAGTTTTTGGAAAATGTGGAAAGAAAATGAAAACACATTTTTTTGTTTTCAATGTTTTTATTAAGATTACAAATAAAAGATCCAGACATAATACATAGGACAGAGTGAATTGGATCAACACATAGACAGGACATGAAAGGAGCATGATACAAGAAAAAAAAATTATAGGGTTGTTATCATTGAGGCTGTATAAAGAGGCATGGTAGTCCCTTGACTCCTATGAAGTGAAAGTCACTAGGTGTGTGAGTCCGCACACCCCCTCGCCACCCCGTATGGGAGCAAGCTGCGGCAAGGGGAAGGAGGCGAGCCCGCTACACCCACCAACCGACCCGACACATGTGCCTGAGGAATGACACGCAAACTCCTAAACATGCTCAAGGAGACCTTTGAAAATCAGAAATGGAGTAACAAACCAAAAACATTGCAAACGTCTTAATCCAGGCACAGGTGCTATTATTTTATGTCCCAATCCTGTATAGAAGGCAGGATCCTGAACCCGGAGCAGGGGTAAAACACAAAAAAGAATACGGACAAAAGAACAACATCTCCTTAGGAGGGGGGTGGATTGAGACCCCCTGAACTAAGTGCTAAACCAAATCTGGGGGGCCTGTGGTCTTCCCGCCCAAGTGGCAAAGAGAACACAGGCCAAATAAGAAAAGAGTGGAAAAAGAGAAGAGTAAAGACAAGAGTAGTGATAGATAAGAGAAGTGAGGTCAAACAGGGGAGTTAGGGGTGGGGAGATCCGAGATTTGTTGACCTGGGATCAGAGAAATTCCCATATGTTTTGCCCAGGGTTCCCAGATGGCTTCAAATTTCGTTGTGGACTCTGTGATAATACTGGCTGATTTTTCTTGCTCCATTATCCAAGAAATTTTGCCGCGGGCCGCTTCAAAGGAAACTTTGGGTTGTTTCCAAGCTTTGGCAATTGTGATTTTGGCTCCGAGGAGGCTGAAATGTATTAACTTACGAGAGTGTTTGGGAACTCCGGGGAGGTCCGCGTTCAACAGGGCAATGGTCGGCGACCTGGGGAGACGGCAGTTTGTGGTTAAGGTGATCAGGTTGAAGATCTTCTTCCAGAAGGTCCTAACCCTTGGACAGCACCACCAAATATGTAGGGGGTTACCTGTCAATTGGCAATTTCTGAAACAAAGAGGATTCGCTGATGGAAAGAAAATTTAGAGGGTGTGGTGAGGACCTTAAGACTGGCTTCAATTAGAGCAATGTTTAGGATACCTTTGTATGGTCTGAAACAGTAGGTCTGCCATCTCTCCAAGTCCCAATCGAACTGAAGGACTTCCTCCCAGGCTCTCATGTAGCTGGATTTGGAGGTGGGTAGGGAAAGTGACTGATAGATGATCCAAATGCCACCCCTCTGATCCCTGGCCTGCCCACACCAAAGTTCATACGGGGTGATTGAGGGGGGATTTGGCTTTTTTTTCCAAAGGGAGTGGAGGAAGTGATGGATTTGTCTAAACCGGTAATGCTCGGAACTGGGCATCTCCAGTTTTGTGATACAGTGTCTTATTGTGATGGGACCCAATGAGTTAAAGTAGTGTCCAATCCTGTATAATCCTTTGTCCACCCACCAGTTCAAGGCAATAATGTGTTGACCGGGAGGGAAAGCTGGGTTGTGGAAAATGTGTGCTAGGGGAGTGAGCTCGGACACTAAGGGGGGGGAGGTTCTCATATTGTCCCAAAGGGCAAGGGATTGCAATAGGATCGGGGACAAAATAGCAGGCCTGTTTTTGGGGTGCATCCACACGAGGTAGTCCAAAGTAAACGAGGGGGCTGCCTGTCTTTCAATCTGTATCCAGTCAGGTTTCTCATATTTCTAGTAAACTGTGGAGAGTTGGACAATTCTGGCTGCCTGATAATACCATTGAAAGCAGGGTAACCCCAGCCCCCCCTTGGATCTGTGTTGAAACAGCGTTCTTTGGGGGAGTCTGTTGCCAGATCCTTGCCAAATAAATTTAAGGACCTGCTGTTGAAACTTGCGGAAGTGCTCCTGTCTTATTAGAATGGGTAGTGGGGGGCGTGGCCTGCACGGGCATGTGAACAGTCGCACTTCACGGAGCTCCCGCTGACTACATCCTACAACGATCCTGTTTCCCACCGAAGTACCGTTCTAACCTCCTCCAATACCTGCCCCTTGCTGTCTGGAAGGTACCGGGGATACTTACAGTCCGCATCCGAGTGGTGAGATGTCCCGCAAAGCAGAGAAGCCGTCCGCGGCTGGCGCGGACAGGGAGGCCCAAGATGGCGACGGCCTGCAGCTTCCACAACGCGGCCCTCGTGGCGCTGACAAACAACAGGACAGAGAGGGTAAGCTGCCTAAACCCCCTAAAAGCACTAAAGAGCAGCCCCGAGATATGCTTTTCTACACACATAAGATCTCGACTGCGGCACACTCCACACCCACGGCCCAAGCTGAGGACGCGGAAATGGGGGGACAAGATGACACGCTCCCATTAGAGACTTCCGTGGGGTCGGGCGCTGATAATACAGAGGGCCCAGGAGAGGAGAACAATCAGCCCACACTGTCGGACATTCTGATAGCGGTGCACAAATGCACCGCAGCAGTTGATTCTCACTGCTGCGCCAAGACCTACAAAAAATCAGGGAACGCACCACAGCAGCAGAGGGCAGAATTAGTGACATGGAGGACCAACTGCCACCCCTAATCAGAGACACAAGGGAGGCCGCACAACAAGCTGCTCAAAACACCGCCAAAACAGATGACATTGAGAACCGTCTGAGACGGAATAACATGCGCATTGTGGGCCTACCGGAGAAGGTGGAGGGCCGGGATCCCACTTCCTTTGTGGAGGACTGGCTGCTGGAAATCTTTGGCCGGGAGGCCTTCTCCCCAATATTCGCGGTAGAGCGGGCGCACCGCACTCCCCCGCGCCCTTTGCCTCCAGGTAACAGACCCCGGTCTATGCTAGCCAGGATACTGAATTACAGAGACAGGGAGGTGATACTGCGACTGGCAAGAGAGAGGGGTGCAATTCAATATAATGGCAGCAGAGTCTCCTTCTACCCAGATTTCTCGGCTGAAGTACAGCGCAAACGGCTGAAATTCACAGATGTCAAACAAAGGCTGCAGCGCCTCCAGATCACCTATGCAATGCTATACCCGGCCAAACTTCGGATCACGGTCAGGGGTCAGGTCTCTTTCTTCGAGACAGCTACAGAGGCAGCAGAATGGCTAGATCACAATGAGCAAAATCTACGGCACAGGGCCCAGGCTGACAGAGGAGAGCACCGCTAGCGGGATGCGGAATCACATAGCAAGGAAATATCCCTTATGAATACCGGTACTCCATCACCATGTTGCTGGGATAAGTTAACAACCTTACAGTCGGCGCACCAAAGTTTGGTTTTGTGAGTGTGTACCGCACTCGCTATGGTCCGGGACTCAATTGGGACACCCACATTGGTCCACAGTTTGGTAGAGCTGAGGTCTCTACGCCAGTTGTTTGGAAGCCCTGTTGGCAAAAGTTGTACTGATCTGGTGAGGGATTGTGGTGGGCCGGAGTCTTCCACCTTCTCACCATTGTCAGGACATTCAACGTTCATAGTTCAAAGGAAGAGAAGGAACCAGAACTTAATATCTGATATGCACAAGCACGGACTAATCTCCTACTGGTTGGTAGTCCTACTAGGACTGAGAAGTGCCTTGCTTCACTTTCCTGCCTCCGTTCCAGGACCACCTGATACATGTGAGATGCTCGATGGAAAACCTGTGATCCGTAGTGCTGTAGAGGTGACGGGCTTTCCAGTCGCCTCTGACTGTTCCCAGTCCTCAGAATGGCTTCTACAACAATAGTCTCTTGGAATGTTAGAGGGGTGCATGACCCGCTAAAAAGGACTATGATCTCCTCTTGCCTTAAGAAGTTCCACCCAGCGATAGTTTCTCTCCAAGAAACACATCTCACTAAGGACTTGGTCTCCTGTTTGAGGTATGCCTGGGTAGGCAAGGCATATCACTCCACTCACTCCGCTTATTCCCGTGGAGTGAGTGTACTGATACATAAGTCCTTGGCCTTCCAGGAAATTGATGCTGTAATAGACTCTCAGGGACGATATGTATTTATATATGGTAAACTGTCTGGCATGTCTCTTATCTTGGCTTTTCTGTATATACCCCCCCCATTTTCTAGAGAGGTGCTACAGCTGCTGCTGGAATACCAAATTGATAAACCAGATGTTCCCACGCTGATTATGGGGGATTTCAATGGTTATGTACACCCCCAACTCGACAGACATCCCCCAGTCAAGGGCCCGGTGGGCGGACGGGGCACTGTGTTGAGCCGTCTGCTGGCTGAGGTGGGCTGGTCGGATGTCTGGCGATTGAGGCACCCCAACTCCAAACAGTTTTCATGTTTTTCCAAAACGCACGGGTCCCTCTCTCGTATAGACTTATGCATAGGCTCATCAAACATTCTCCACGCAGTGGATGAGGTTGAATACCACCCCAGGGGAGTGTCTGATCACTCACCTGTAGTGGCACGGCTGGTTACGGGCCCCCGCTCCACACTACCCAGAGCCCCATGGCGATTTAATCCCTTCTGGCTCAAGCTGCTCCCTGATCGGGAGGGGGTGGGCAGTAAGATAGTGTCATTCTTCAAGGATCACTTCGACTATGGAGACCCGCTGATTAAATGGGATGCCTTTAAGGCGTTCTTGAGAGGGGTCTTCATTGCCGAAATCCACACAATAAAGCAGAATTCTCAGGCATTGAGAGACCTAATAGAGAACCAACTAAGCAACCTAGAGGCCTTAGTCGCCCAGAGGTATCAGCTTCACTAGGA
>BLSH010299256.1:122515-139062 GCA_018402905.1 Glandirana rugosa | reverse complement strand
GTGATGCAATCTGACTAGGATGAGAGGGGACGTGGGGGGGGGGGGATGTTGCAACCCTTGGATATACACAAGGCTTTTGATTCCTTGTCTTGGGAGTATCTTTGTATTACATCAATTCGGGTCTGGGCTGCGATTTTTGTCAGTGCTCCGGTTTTTATATAGTTCCCCTATTGCTTCCTTAATGATAAAGGGATATTCCTCAAACCCCCTTTCTATCCGGAGAGGTGCTTGTCAGGGCTTTCCACTATCTATGTTACTATGTGTCCTGGTCCTGGAGCTGCTAGCAATTAAAACCTGCACCACCATTAATTTTCAGGGTATAGATTGTGGCAATAGGGAACATAAATGTGTTCTCATTGCAGATGACATCTTGATGATGGTCTCATTGCCTATCACTACCCTTCCCAACCTCTACGCAATACTTAAACCTTTTACAACAATCTTAGGACTTAGAATAAACCATGATAAGTCTAAGGCCATGAATATTTCTTTGGAGGAAAGCACACTCTCAGCACTTTTAATAGTCACTCTGAGGCCCTCCCATATTTGGGCATTAAACTCACTCCATCCTTGCACACTTTATATTCCCACAATTATCCTACACTATTCAAATGTCTAACAGCTACGCCGACGACATGCTCCTATTTCTTGGAGATGTTTCCGAGTCGCTGACAAGAGCTATGTCCTTGATAACGCGATTCGGGCACTTCTCCGGCCTAACCATTAACTGGACTAAGTCCGCTCTGACGGTGTTGGATGAGCTGTCGGAGGGAGAGAGTATTTCCCAGAATGATATTCCCCTAGTCACTACCTTTAAATACCTGGGGGTCCAGGTCTCACCCAAACCAACGGATTTTTGCAACTTAAACATATGCCCACTCCTCTCCAAATTTAGAGACAAAATTGATATATGGAATAGGCTAAAATTGTCCTTAGCGGGTAAAGTAAATCTAATTAAAATGATCTTGATGCCCCAACTCCTATATATGATACACAACACCCCGGTGGTGATCCCTCTCAAGACGTTTCGGGTAGTAAACTCCCTGTTCAGGCGCCTCCTGTGGGCGGCTAAAGTTCCTAGGATAAAATTAGAACAGCTGCAATACCCCAAGGATGGGGGAGGGCTGGCCCTGCCCAACCCCTGGCTATACTACTTAGCGGCACAGCTGCAACAACTAGTGGGGTTGATGTCTCAGGACACGGATACCCCCACAGCGAAGTTATTGCTCTGGGGAGCGGGGGCACGGTCCATTCCCGAGGGGTTGGAGGCATTGCAATTTCAAAAACCAAACAAGAGAATGCCCACATATGCCTTACTCCAAAAAATATGGAACAAGGCCAAGCAACTGCAGGGGGTAAGGGGATTCACCGAGTTCAGCCCCATCTGGAACAATGCCTCATATGAGGAGTTGGCTAAGATAAGTCAGGGCCCAAAATGGAGTGCACATGGTATTACTCATCTTTCTCAGATTTTCTGCAATGGTAAACTCCTTCCCTTTAATACACTACAAGAGAGGTATGTCCTACCAACTAATATGGCCTTCTACTACCTGCAGCTTCAGCATGCGGTGAGGGCGCAAGGGGAGGGCACAGACTGGTCTCAGTCACCCACCCCTATTTTTCACATGATTAAGACAGCTACCGAAACGAAAGGATTTATCTCTCTATGCTATAATATGCTGCTACGTGATTACCTGGTCAACTACCCTATGAAGGCAAGGCAGGGATGGGAAGGCGACCTGGGCGAGGTATCCGGGGACCAGTGGGAGGATGCCCTACAATCACTCCCCCTATGTTCCCTGAATCAAGCACAGAGAATTTCACAACTTTTTATTCTAACGCGGTCTCACCGCACCCCGGTGACACTACACAAAATGAGTGTAAAAAATGTAGGGTGGGAACGGGTGACCTTATCCACCTCCTGTGGCGCTGTCCGAAGCTCCACAGATATTGGAGGGGGGTCCTGGACACTATAAACAAAATATTCCTCACAACTGTACCATTCAGCCCCATCCCCTGTATATTGGGATCCCTAGAGGATACCATCACAGTTGAACATACCCGCGTTGCTGTCTCCAGGGCCCTCTTTCAAGCCAGGAAATTAATACTCCTCAAATGGACACTTGATACGCCACCAACTGTCAAGCAGTGGATTACACATATGGGTCATACCCTTAAGCTAGAACACTACATCTACCAACACAGGGGATGCCCCGGTAAATTTGAGAAACTTTGGGCACCATGGCTGGACACCCCCGGGCTAAGTCCTTTAGAACTGGTTGGTCAGCGGTTGCTGGCAGGCCTTTGAAAAGCTGGTATGAGCAGTAATTACTGTATTGAGTAAGGTGATGTGCATAATGTGAAAACATGTAAGTCTGCAAGATGTAACTTCTCTGATATAATGTATTGCAAAAGACAATGGTTCCGCTAAAGATACTTTTGTTTTTCTATTATTTTATACTCTGTACTGCTTTTCCTGAATACTATGATCAATAAACACCAGTTTGATTTAAAAAAAAAAAAAAGAATGGGTAGTGATCTGAAAAGGTATAAGAGCCGCGGGAGAAGGGTCATTTTGATAAAGTTGATTCTGCCTAGCCAGGATAGGCTAAGGCCCGACCACCTCTTTAGATCAGCCAGAACAATTTTTGAAAAAATTAACCAAATAAATGGCTCAAAGGACTTGAGGGTGCCAATATAATAAAATCAAACCATTGTATAAAAATCTCATACTTTTATTGGTTTACAAAATATTAAAAAGATCAACAATAACATTTGTACAATCTCTTCATATGAAAAAGGTTTTGGTATCATACATCAAGTCAGTTTGACCAAGCTCTACATGTTTCACCCACTCATGGGGCTTCCTCAGGAGACTTATTTGGAGCTGACTACAAGTAAAGAGAGATATGATAATCATATAATATAAACAATTTTAAATGATTTATAAGACGATAAGTTAATACCAATAGAATTGGTACCAATATAATTTGGTCAAAATATTTTTTTCCAATTACTCAATGGCTGCAATAAACCCACAAAAAACTACCCAAGTTTTCAGGATGAAGAGTATATCACATGGCAAATTGATGGCCAAGAAGGCCTAGAACCCGACATCAGCAACATGAAGGTGCCATAGAAGTGTAGGATAAAAAAGTACCTGTAGAAGGATACATATACTGATTCGCAGTCCTAAACATGCATTGTATATATTTCTATATTGTATATCTCATTGAGAGCGATATATGGTTACCTTCAGAACTTATCAGAGGTTGAAATCAAAAAATGGGCCAATAGCGTCTGTTTTCCACAATCAGTAGAAAAGAAACAAGCTTGATTCCATGAGAGTTTCTCGCACATGGACATATAGCCAAAACACGGATTGGCGAGAGCAGGTGTGCAGCACTCTGCTCAAGCTCAATCCGGGGGAACCAATTATTCTGTGAAAAATAAAAATAAAATAGGATCAGGAATTAGGATCAATAAATCCAATAATGATCCTTGTAATAAATAATGCTTTTAAACATAAGTGAGAAGATGGGTCGGGGTGGGGGGCTAGCTCAAAAGCTGAGATGCCCACAATCTCCCACCCCCAGTTTGCCCATCAAAGAGCTCAAAAAGAATGAATGTGTATCATTACCGGTAAGTGGAGTCCTGATATATGGTCCTGGGGGGGAGCAGAGACTTGGCTCAGTCTCTCTCCCATTAGCCTCCGTCAGACAGTAACGGCTTGTGCTGCCGTTTTATCCAGACTTCCGCCTTGCCGGCATGTGACGTCACCGATGAGGCACGGATAAAAAGGGTCCCGCGGCACATGCTTCAAGTGATGACGTAGCGGAAATGACGCGGTGCCGAAAGCGCCGAGTCATCTGTAGCCATGTTGGAAAATCCATACCAGGAAATGCCAGCACAGCTCAAAAATTGTTCTGGCTATATTCTTCAAACATGGACGCGGTGCCATTTGAGCTTCCACCTGGCTCACTCTTGTTTCATTCTCTTTAGATCAGCTTCAAGTTTCTTGTAGGTGGGAGGGAAGTTAAGGGGATACAGGTGGTCTATTCTAGAGGCTAGATTGACTCCTAGGTATTTGATATGGGTGTCATTCCATTCCAATTTGAAAGTCTCCTTAAGTCTCGCGACCAGTTCTTGTTGAAGCGATATATTGAGGGCCTGGGATCTGTCGTAATTGATCTTAAGGCTTGAGAAGTTTAAAAAGGTTTGGTAGGGTGGTTAATGGGGAGGTGATGAAGAGGAGGATATCGTCAGCGAACAGTCCTCATTTATGGAACTGGGGTCCACAGGAGACTCCCTTGATGTTTGGGTTATGATGAATTGCAATCGCTAATGACTATCGCTATAGCGAAAAGTAGAGGCGATAGAGGGCATCCCTGTCTCGAACACTTGGCAATGGTGACTGGGCTCGAAAGCTGTCCCCTAAGGTGAATGACTGCTTTTGGGGTAGAGTACAGAGCAAGAAGGGTATTCCTGAAACGAATACCAAAGCCCCATTGTTCTAGGATCCTGAATAAATACGGCCAGGCGACTGTGTCAAAGGCTTTTTGAAGGTCTAGGGATAGGAGCATACCTCTCTGTTTGGGGCTGTTATCCCAGTTAGCATTAAGGTGGGAGACTATATTGATAGCCCTCCTAATTTGGTCAGGTCCCTGTCTGCCTGGTATAAATCCCACTTGGTCTTTATATATATACTGGTTTATGAAGGAAGCTAAGCGGTTAGCTAGAACTTTGGCGAGGATTTTGAGATCATTATTGATAAGGGAAATGGGTCTGTAAGAGCTGACTTCTTCAGGGTTTTTGTTGGGTTTGGGAATGACCATGATAAAAGCTGTATTCAGATGGGGGTCAAGCGGGGTGCCATTTGCTTTATGGTTAAAGAATTTTGCCAGGAAGGGAGCTAGAGTATTGGCGAATGTTTTGTAATACGGGGCTGATTGGCCATCTGGGCCTGGTGCAGAACCTGTCTTAAGGTTCTTGATCACCTCAAGGATCTCCTCTTCTGTGATGGGATCCTCCATCAAGTTCCTATGGGCTGCAGAGAGGGAGGGAAGGGGCGAGTCCTCCTGGAAACCCAGTATTGATTGCTCCCTAACTGTGTTGTCAGTGCCATACAAGTCAGAATAAAAGCTGTGAAAGGCTTTCAGAATTTTGTGTGGGTCAGCGGTAGAGGGTAGGCCATCTACTCTGATCCTGGGGATGGTTTGGCATTTGTTCCTCGGGGTGAGCTTGAGCGCAATCATGGAACCAATTTTGTCTTTCTGGGAATAGAATTTTGCGTAATTCCAACGAATGCGTTTCTCAGCAGAGGCTGTGAGGGCAAGATTAAGGGCCAGCCTTGCAGCATCTTGTGCTGCGTTTTGAGAACGATTGTTTGAGTCAGAGGATGTCTACCGGATGAGCTTTCTTATTCTGTGAAGCTATCTGAATGAACTTGCCCCTAATGGTGGCCTTATGGGCCGCCCAGAGGGTTTCCGGGGAGACCTCTTAACCTCAGTTTAAACTAAAATATTCTTTGATAGCTTCCTCAATTTCTTTTACTCTGACGGGGTCACGTAGGATTGTCTCGTTTAATCGCCATTGGCGGGGAGATTGACTGTAGGGTAGTTTCGCTAGGGAGAGGAAAACCAATGAGTGGTCTGAACATGCTGTGTCTTTAATAGTCACTGATCTAGTGGCATGGAGTAAACAAGGGGAGGTTAGGATGTGGTTAATCCTGGCATAAGATTGGTGTGGGCAAGAAAAGTGAGTGAAGTCTCGTTTAGATGGGTTTAGTTCTCTCCAGATATCAATTAGGTCTTGTGAGTGGACGAGTTTCGTAATTTTGAGGCTGGAGTTGGTAGGGCGGGTCAGTTGATCTCCAGGGGGTCTGGATTTGTCTAATCGCTTGTCAAAAGCTGTATTTGAGTCTCCCCTGCAGATAACTAAGCCCTCTAACTGAGGGTTGAGCGTTTTAAAAAGTGACTGGAAAAATTGGGACTGGCCTCTGTTAGGGGCGTAGTAGGAAATCAGGGAGTATAGCTGGTCATTCAATGTAACCTTGATAAGGATGAACCTCCCCTCTGGGTCTTTATAAATTGACAGGCATGTAAAGTTGCAGTGCTCAGAGAAAAGTATTGCCACTCCCTTAGTCTTGTCTTCTGCATTGGTTATATGGAAAACCAGTAAGTGGGGGTGGAGGTATTTAGGATCGTACCGGATTGGGAAGTGGGTCTCCTGGATTATAACTATGTCCAGTTTGAGTCTTTTATACTCCTCAAGGACCTTCCTCCTTTTAATGGGGGAATTGAAGCCCTGCACATTGTGCGTGGCAATCTTGTAAACGGGTGGTGTGGTGGGGTTAGCCATGGTATGAGAGGGGAAGTTCGTCAGCTAAAGAATAGTCACTTACCCATGAGGAGATATGGCTTGAGATTCGTCCCGGGTCCCCTGGGATGTGGAAGTCCGGGAAAGTTAGGGTAAGATGGGCTGCCCACCCCTGATTGACTGAAAAAAGGAAAGAGATTAGAGAAGGTGATAAGAGAAAGGACATAAACATCAAACAAGAGGGCCGTCTGATAGACCCTTTTAGGACTGGGAGGAGAGTTTCCTTCCGAGACCCCAACAAAAGGTTGTCCGCCCAAGCGTGTGGGGTGAATGTCTCATCCCGTGAAGACGGACTAGCCGCAATCAGGGGGTAAGAGGGTGCACATGGGGGACCAAATCCCGCACCAGCAGCGCTAATGAACATCAGTAAGAGACATAACGTTAGGCTAATGTAAAACATATTTAAAGTTATTAGGTGATCAAATGCTAGGAAGTCAGTCTGCAGTGGAAAGAGGCTTCTGTGAGGCAATCCGGCCAACTCCCAGGGGCAGTCTTAGAAATGAAGGACTCAAGAGCAGGAAGCTGGAAAAGAGGTATACAAGTCTAAGGCCCGAGTTTAAAGGGGAATAAAGTAACAACTGCTAGCAACGGCCAGCTGGGCCAAAAGTGGTATGTATCAGTGTCAGTCAGTGAGTAGTGAGGTCCTTGAGCCCCATCCGACAGAAAGGATTCCGCAAGTAGCGGTCCACGGAACATGGTATAAATGAGAACCTGAAGGTAAGTCCAGCAAGGTTAGGGGGTAAGTTATCCTTGGATCTATTGGATTTAGCCTTGCTCCAGAGGGGGGTGATTGGGCTGACAGGCGGTGGGCGTTTGGTTGATCTCGATGCAGAACTGGAACAGTCCATGGGAGCTTCTTGGGAGATCAGCTTTAGGTCTAGCAAGGTCTTTCCGTCATCCGAGAATGAAGAGAAGGAGAGAGTTCTACCTTTCCATATGAACTTTACTGCGAAGGGAAAGGCCCATCAGTATTTGATATTTTTTGCTGCGAGAATGGATAGGCTTAAGTGCTCTTCTCTTCTGTATGGCGGATGGGGCCAGGTCTGTGAAAATCTGTGTCTGGTGCCCCTGACAGGATACCTGGGAGTTGCTGCACGCCCGCTTCATAATTTCCTCCTTCATGGCATAGAAGTGGGGTTTCACAATTATATCCCTGGGGGAGTCATCTTTCCTTGGGGGCCCCAGGGCTCTATGTCAATTTCCAGGCGGTGTTGTGGGGCGTCTGGGATGAGGTTCTTAATTAGATCATGAATAGCTTCATGGACGTCAGTAACGGACTCAGGGAGAGCCCTGACCCTAAAGTTATGTCTCCTGGATCTATTTTCCATGTCTTCTATTTTGGTGAGGGCAGTATCCAATTGTTCTTGCAGGACCCTGATGTGGTCCGAATTTTGGTTGGTTCTCACAACAGTTATATCTAATTTCTGCTCAATGGACTCCATTCTGGCCCCAAGGTTCTGAAAGTCCGCTTTAATGTCACCTGTGATCTTAGAGGCAGTGTTAGATAGACCCCTTTCTAGAAGGTCAGAAATCCTAAGGAAAAGGTCTGCCGAGTTTAGAGGAAAGTCCATGGTGGTTTGGCTGAGAGCCGGGCTAACTGACTGGGAGGCTTGCCCAGGCCTATAGGGAGTAGCGGCCTTGTCTTCCAGCGTGTGCCTAAGGAGGGATTCTGTGGAGGCTGAAGATGGGGTCATCGCTAGCTGGGGCTGCCCGTGGGTCTCAGGGGTGAAGATGATGGATGGAGGAGACAGTACCTGCCTGTGGTCAGATTTTCCTGGCTCACAGGGTACATGAGGCAAGGCCTCGACGGCCATCTTGGTACGCCCGACGGCGGCCTGGGTCTGAAATTGCGGCTCCAGGCTTCTCCTTGCCGTGATTCCTGACATCGGAGGGTGTGCGGGGGTTCAGATGAATGAGGGACCCGGGTCTGAAGTCGTCTGCCCACTGTATCCGGCTGTGTAGCTGCCGGTGTTCGGACCTGGTGCGGAGCTCTTGACTTACGAGGCCATCACGGAGCTCCCGCACATGCGCACCTTCATGAAAACGCATTTTTTTTACAGAAAGTTGTTGTTTATTTCTAACACATTGCATATACATAGCAAAAATGACACCCCAAAATATATTCTGCTACTCCTCTTGAGTATGGCGATACCACATGGTAAACACTTTTCCACAGCCTGGATACATACAGAAGCCCAATATACAGGGAGCACCATTAGGTGTTCTAGGGGCATACATTTCAAATCTAATTTGACTACCAATTGCACTTTTGTGAGGCACTGTAGGGGCATTGATGGGCACTGTAGTTGCATGGATGTGGCACGGATGAGAACTGATATGGCATGTATGAGGCATAAATGAGCCATGGATGGGGATGGATGAGCCATGGATGGGGATAGGTGAGCCGCGGATGGGGATGGATGAGTATGGATGGAGTTGACTGAGTATAGATGGGATGGCTGAGAATGAATGGGGATGGCTGAGTATGGATAGGGATGGCTAAGCATGGATGGGGATGGCTGAGCATGGATGGGGATGGCTGAGCATGGATGGGGATGGTTGAGCATGAATGGGGTGGCTGAGCATGGATGGGATGGCGCAGTGTTGCCAGCTATCAGTATTTTTACTGCCAGCCAGTAAAAAATTGGCACTTTTCTCCTGCCAGTAAATGCCAGTAAGAGGAAAAGGTTGCCAGTATAAAATATGACTGTGAAGCTCTGCTCAGAATTGCGCATGTAAAGTTTGGGTCTGGAGTCGGCCGAGACCATCTGAGTGCTTGCTACAATTTGTCCGGGTGGTGGCGGCGGGGTATGGGCCTGGGGGAGGCGGTGTCGTGTAATGTCATGGTGCAAGGGAGGCAAGCGAAATGGCCAGAGCCTTGTGTGTAGGTCTGCGGGACGGGAGCAAGGCAAACCAAGAGAGGGACTGTCAATGCTGTTTAGGCTGGAGTGGACAGACGGGACCATCTAGCGTGAAGAGAGACCGTCACTGTGACTCAAGAGGGGACGTGTCGTATTGGTGAGGTGTTATCATCATCTGTGCTGCTGCACACTGCTGTCAATGTCACCGTGAGAGTCAATTTCATGTGTGTGTGCCTGCCCATTCTAATTTCTTGCCCTGAGGTACTTACTATTTTGAAAATAAAATAAGTAATATGTTTCTTAATATCTTAATATAAATTTTGTAACTTTTGGAGATGCCAGTAAAAACTTGGCTGTGCCAGTACATTTTGGGTGTCGTGTCAGTAAATTTCAATCTAGTTGGTTGGCAACACTGATGGTTGAGTATGGATGGGGATGGCTGAGTATGGATGGGATGGCTGAGCATGGATGGGATGGCTGAGCATGGATGGGATGGCTGAGTATGGATGGGGATGGCTGAGTATCGATGGCATGGCTGAGAACAGATGGATGGATGAGGCAGGAATGGGCACAGAGCAGCACTGTGGGAACTACAGACTCAGCCCACAGCACTGCTGCACCCGATCTCGCCCCTCTCCTCTCACACTGTACTGATTGGTACGGAGAGGGGAGAGCTAAGCCTGGCATGCGCCAGCTTGTTTACAACTGATCGCTTTTTCATTTGACGGAGTGATCACGTGGTAAAGGGCAGCTGTCATCGGCCCTTTACCGTGATCCGTGATGCAAGACCCGACGGTCAAAGATGTCCCTGGGTGCGTGCCCAAAGGGGCGAGCGCGAGTGCGATTCTGGGAGGGCATTATAGTATGCCCTTCCAGAATTACCCAACCGCGCTGCAACCATTTTCGGGAAGCGGTTAAGGTTAAACCACTTCTCTTCTAATTTTAGTGAATGGTTGCGTGTCTTTTTAAATTCCCTTGCACAGAAAAGTTTTGTCCTTATTGTGGGGTCACCAGTACGGTATTTGTACATTGAAATCATATCCCCTCTCTCTCTTCTCCAGAGAAAATAAGTTCAATGCTTGCATTCCCCATAGCTGAGATTCTCCAGTCCCTTTATTAGCTTTGTTGCCCTTCTCTGGACCTCTCCAGTTCTAGCTCATCCCTCCTGAGGACTGGTGACCAGAACTGGACAGCATACTCCAGGTGTGGCCGGACCAGAGTCTTGTAGAGTGGGGGAATAATCGTTTTATCTCTGGAGTTGATCTATTTAATGCATTCCAATATTCTCTTGGCTTTGCTTGCAGCTGCCTGGCATTGCATGCCATTGCTGAGACTGTCATCTACTAACAATATACAAACAATTCGCGTCACATGGATGGGCTGTGCCCCTGATGACGTCATTTATGATGAAACGCATTTGGTGGAGCCAAAATAGATTTACTGATATTTAATATTGATTTGAATTCTCATATTTGTCCATCATTGGTCTCTGTAGGCTATTGATCATGCATGTATAGTCACAGATATTTTGTTTACCATCTAAATTATACTATATGATAAAATACTATACATGTGGGCCCTTAGTATATGGACCAAGTTACATATATTTTTAATATACTACACATGTTTTCAGTTAATTTATTTTCATTATTATTTTTATGCTCCCTTTTGGTTATATGCTTCCTTTTTCCCATTTTGTCTGCGTTTTGTTTGTATTTTGTTCTATGCTGCTACTCATGTTTTAATACATGAGTGTCTTTTATGTATTATTGTTTTATTTTCAAGTTAGAACATCTTATTGCATGTATACATGCTTAATTGCATTTTTCGTCTCAGTAATTCAATGTTCTTATATAGCTTTGTCAAGAAACTGTTTCTTTTTGTTTTGCAGTATTGGGTATTGTGTACGAACAACCGGAGAATATCTGAATTTTAGTACCCAGTAGAAGCGCATTTGTGAGGTCAGGTACTAATGTTGGATGAGAAGGCCTGGCTCACAGTCTCTGCTCTAATTCATCCCAAAGGTGTACTATTGGTCAGGACAAGTTGGTGCAGGCCAGTCAAGTTCCTCCACCCCAAACCCGCTCATCCATGTCTTTATGGACCTTGCTTTGTGCACTGGTGCGCAGTCATGTTGGAACAGGAATGGACCATCCCCAAACTGTTCCCACAAAGTTGGGAGCATGAAATTGTCCAAAGTGTCTTGTTATGCTGACGCCTAAAGAGTGCCCTTCACTGGAACCAAGCCCAACCCCTAAAAAAACAACTCCACACTAGGGTTGCCATCTCATCCCTTTAAACCCGAACACATATGAATTACACAGGATCTGTGGCTGATTAAGGTGGTAATTAAACTCACTTGGTGCCTTATCTGAATGAAATTAGCCTCAGAACCTGTGTAATTCATATGTGTTCGGGTTTAAAGGGATGAGGTGGCAACCCTACCCCACACCATAATCCTCCCTCCACCAAATGATTTGGGCCAGTTCACAAAGCAAGGTCCATAAAGACATGGATGAGTGAGTTTGGAGTTAAGGAACTTGACTGGCCTGCACAGAGTTCTGACCTCAATCTGAGAACACCTTTGGGATGAATTAGAGTGGAGACTACGAGCCCGGTCTTCTCGTACAATATCAGTGCCTGACCTCACAAATGTGCTTCTGGAAGAATGGTCAAACATTCCCATAGACACACTGCTAAACCTTGTGGACAGCTCAACACTCCTTTTGCTCTGGTATTTTCTGGTACGGCTTTGCCTCATTGAGGGATTTATCTTCTGAGTACCCACCTTTGGGTGGGCCAATAATCATGAAGTATGGAGGGTTGCTTTCCACCGTTGTGTGAATGTTTTTTGAATTTAAGCCTGATTCATTTGGAAGGTGAAGGTACATTGCATATGTGGGAAACTGTGCAAATTATGGGGGGGCACATCCTATTCTGATGCACTGCTATTGATACCACAGCTCTACTCAGGTAAAGCTCAGCTTAACAGTAGTCTGCCTACATTAGAAGTATAGGGATGCACCATTCTTTAGTAAATCCACTTGGAATGGGGAGATAAGCTGTATTGCTCTCCTGCAGCAATGTGTGGATAGCCATTGGACTATGCATTGTGGCATAGGTGTATGAATCTCAAGACTGGCTGGACAAAATCGCAGACACTTTGGAAGGGGAACATAGGCCAAACATGAATTTCAACTGTGTAATAATTTGTATTGGGGTTCCCATTTAACAAATATGACCTGAACTGACATTTTGAAAGGCCTGTGCACAGCACATAATTTGGGTAAATTCACTTTATAATCAGCTAGTATTAGAATTGTACTCATTGCTGAAGTGGAAAAAAATCCATAGCTTTTGTATTTCTACGTAGACAAAGTAGAGAGGCTGAAAGTTGTTGATAATAACAACATTTAATTATGTGGGTCAATGTTAAGCTTCACCGACTCCATTCTTTTACAATTGTGGTTTATTATCCAAGTTCAACGTCAAAGTATTGTGCTTTGGATTCCGTATTCTCTGTACTATTGGCTGCAATACAGAAACTGGTGTGTTCAGTCTTTCTACACTGTGCTGGATCACTTTGCCAAAATATATAAATATATAAAAATCATTGCGCCTGGGGAGTCTCAGGTGGTGCAAACAGCTAGCCATACCAGTAAATGGTTGGGTGTACAGTACATGGCCATACTCATGTAAAATGCCTATACGCATATTGCATATCTTCCTGAACACAAGACTTGTGTTTACATGACTTTGGCCATTCACTTGTATGGCTGAGTACAGGAGCATGAAATTGTCCAAAATGTCTTGGTATTCTGACGCCTTAAGAGTTCCCTTCACTGGAACTAAGGGGCCAAGCCCAACCTATGAAAAACAACCCCACACCATAATCCCCCCTCCAACAAATGATTTGGATTAGTGCACAAACAAGGTCCATAGAGACATGGATGAGCGAGTTTAGGGTGGAGGAACTTGACTGGCCTGCACAGAGTCCTGACCTCAACCCAAACACCTTTGGGATGAATTAGAACGGAGATTGCGAGCCAGGTCTTCTCGTGCAACATCAGTGCCTGACTTCACAATTGTGCTTCTGGAAGAATGGTCAAACATTCCCATAGACACTCCTAAACCTTGTGGACAGCCTTTCCAGAAGAGTTGAAGCTGTTATAGCTGCAAAGGGTGGGCTAACTCAATATTGAACATATGGACTATGGAGTCCTGACCTCAACCCGATAGAACACCTTTGGGATGAATTATGCCAAAATATATAAATATGTATAAATGATTGTGCCTGGGGAGGCTCAGTGATACAAACAGCTAGCCATACCAGGAAATGGTTGGGTGTACAGTACATGGCCATACTCCTGTAAATGCCTATACGCATATAGCATATCTTCCTGAACACAAGACTCATGTTTACATGACTATGGCCATTCACTTGTATGGCTGAGTACAGGTGCCACCCAGGTGCTTGGATTTTAGGCCAGTGTTTCCCATTCCAGTCCTCAAGGTGCCCCAACAGGTCATGTTTTCAGGTTTTCCATTATTTTTCACAGCCTTAGTAATAACCACAACTGAGGGAAATCTTGAAAACATGACCTGTTGATGTGCCTCGAGGACTGGAGTTGAGAAACACTGCTCTAGGCGTCCAGGTGCAGTCTGTAGGTATCAGTTTGTTTCTAACACCCTAAAAACATTTGCTATATGTTTACATTAGAGGGCTGACAGGCTGCCAAGGTTCTGTGGCACTGGCAATAGAATATAATAGGAAAAAACACTAAAAATACCACTCTGTTGGGAACTTTGAAGATTCTTTTTTCTGTAATGATTGTAGCTACAGAGATGAATATTTCAAAGTGTTTTTTCTTCTGCCAGTATACAATAAGTATGTACTCCTGTCTTCACAGTCTGGGCACGTTGACTTTAGGAGATCACCAGGCAATATCTATGCAAAGGACAGTAGGAAATTAGTGTAAGGAACTGAGATCAAGCTCTACAGAAACTGATGAGAATGTGACGGTACCATAAGCTCACAATAACACTTCTACTGTAAGCATTCAATCTGTTTATGATTAGGTTGGTGTGTCTTTTCTTTTTGGAAAGATGTCTATGGACAATAAAAGGTTGTAAAATGGAACTAAAGGGGTTCCTTTGCCATGCCATGGCTAATGATGAGGTAGAGTGGGGCAGCGGATGTAACAGACACAGATGTCATATGCAAAATGAAGATAAACGTAATTAAACAGCGCTCCGCACTAATAGTGCAAAATAAGCAAGTGTGAAAATTGTGCAAAATATACAAATAAAGTGCATGAAATAATTTGCATGGAGTGTGCAAATATGTGTTTTGATATTTGCACACTCCATGCATTTCATGCACTTTATTTGTATATTATGGGCAATATATACAGTATCTCACAAAAGTGAGCACACCCCTCACATTTTTGTAAATATTTTATTATATCTTTTCATGTGACAACACTGAAGAAATGACACTTTGCTACAATGTAAAGTAGTGAGTGTACAGCTTGTATAACAGTGTAAATTTGCTGTCCCCTCAAAATAACTCAACACACAGCCATTAATGTCTAAACCACTGGCAACAAAAGTGAGTACACCCCTAAGTAGAAATGTCCAAATTGGGCCCAGTTAGCCATTTTCCCTCCCCGGTGTCATGTGACTCATTAGTGTTATAAGGTCTCAGGTTGGAATAGAAAGCAGGTGTGTTAAATTTGGTTTTATCGCTCTCATTCTCTCATACTGATCACTGGAAGTTCAACATGGCACCTCATGGCAAAGAACTTTCTGAGGATCTAAAAAAAAGAATTGTTGCTCTACATAAAAATGGCCTAGGCCAGGGATAAGCAATTAGCGGACCTCCAGCTGTTGCAAAACTACAAATCCCATCATGCCTCTGCCTCTGGGTGTCATGCTTATGGCTGTCAGAGCCTTGCTATGCCTCATGGGACTTGTAATTCTGAAACATCTGGAGGTCCACTAATTGCATATCCCCGGCCTAGGCTATCAGAATATTGCCAAACCCTGAAACTGAGCTGCAGCATGGTGGCCAAGACTATACAGTGGTTTAACAGGACAGGTTCCACTCAGAACAGGCTCGCCATGGTTGACCAAAGAAGTTGAGTGCTCAGCGTCATATCCAGAGGTTGTCTTTGGGAAATAGATGTATGAGTGCTGCCAGCATTGCTGCAGAGGTTGAAGGTGTGAGATGGTCAGCCTGTCAGTGCTCAGACCATATGCTGCACACTGCATCAAATTGGTCTGCATGGCTGTCATCCAAGAAGGAAGCCTTTTCTAAAGATGATGCACAAGAAAACCCGCAAACAGTTTGCTGAAGACAAGCAGACTAAGGACATTGATTACTGGAACCATGTCCTGTGGTCTGATGAGACCAAGATAAACTTATTTGGTTCAGATGGTGTCAAGCGTCTGTCGTGGCAACCAGGTGAGGAGAACAAAGACAAGTGTGTCTTGCCTGCAGTCAAGCATGGTGGTGGGAGTGTCATTGTCTGGGGCTGCATGAGTGCTGCCGGCATTGGGGAGCTACAGTTCATTGGGAGAACTATGAATGCCAACATGTACCGTGGCATACTTAAGCAGAACATGATCCCCTCCCTTCAGAGACTGGGCCGCAGGGCAGTATTCTAACATGATAACGACCCCAAACACACCTCCAAGATTAACACTGCCTTGCTAAAGAAGCTGAGGGTAAAGGTGATGGAGTGGCCAAGTATGTCTTCAGACCTAAACCCTATTGAGCATCTATGGGGCATCCTCAAATAGAAGGTGGAGGAGCGCAAGGTCTCTAACATCCACCAGCTCTGTGATGTCATCATGGAGGAGTGGAAGAGGACCCCAGTGGCAACCTGTGAAGCTCTGGTGAACTCCATGCCCAAGAGGGTTAAGGCAATGCTGGGAAATAATGGTGGCCACACAAAATATTGACACTTTGGGCCCAATTTGGACATTTTCGAGTTGTTGAGTTATTTTGAGGGGACAGCAAATTTACCCTGTTATACAAGCTGTACACTCACTACTTTACATTGTATCAAAGTGTCATTTCTTCAGTGTTGTCACATGAAAAGTTATCATAAAATATTTACAAAAATGTGAGGGGTGTACTCACTTTTGTGAGATACTGTATATGTTCCCATGAATATAAGTGGTTGTAGACCCTTACATATACCAAATGAAGTGACTGACCTCAGCTGATACACAGAGATTAAATAAACCCTTCTACATAACTTGTATCCAGGGCTGGGACACATAGAGTGTTTTCACTCATGT
>BLSH010299256.1:93584-122505 GCA_018402905.1 Glandirana rugosa | reverse complement strand
AATATAAGTGGTTGTAGACCCTTACATATACCAAATGAAGTGACTGACCTCAGCTGATACACAGAGATTAAATAAACCCTTCTACATAACTTGTATCCAGGGCTGGGACAAGGGGTGGGCAGGAGGGACGGCTGCCCTGGGCACTGTGGTATTATGTGTGGTAGGAGGGCACCGTGTGGAGATTGGGGGGGGGGGGGATATTTGTGTTGGAAGGGGGAATTTGGAGTGTGGCAGGGGGTTAAGAATTGTTCTAGGAGGGGAAATTTGGGGGGTGGCAGGAGTGGTGAGTTAAGTGGAGCTGTGTTGGGCGTGCGATGGGGGAAGAGAATTTGTGAGGGGGAATTGGGGGGTTTTGTGCTAGAAGAGGTGATATGGTAGAGAGGAAGGGGTGGAATTGTGCTAGGAGGGGACATTTTTTTATTTGGAAGGAGGACTTGTGCTAGTAGGAATGATGGGGGGGGGGTATTTGTGCTAAAAGGGAAAAATTGGGGGGGGGAGGTTGTGTTGGCATTGACTTATATAGACATGGGGCGGGGACACCCGCTGACGTCTTTCGGAGGTCACGTCCCCTTATGACATCACCACCAGGGGCATGATGGGGGGTAATGCTATAAGGCGAGGTGCCTCCGGATGACGTCAGTGGCTGGCCCAGTCCCATGCCAATATAAGGCAACGCACAGCGCGGAACCAGCATTCGTGTGGGAGATTGCGTTGAGTCAACATGGGAAGAAGAATAGAGGAAGAACAGAGGGAAAAGACAGCAGAGAAGACCCGGCAAAAGAGCAGAAGATGGCGCAGAGAGAACACCCGGCAAAAGAGCAGAAGAAAGAAGTCTGGGGGTCCCCTTGTTAAAGCGGGCTTCCAGTTTCCAATAAGCCTCCTGCCCGCAGACCCTGACAGCCAGGGTTGTCAGGAAGAGGCCCTTGTCCTCATCAATATGGGGACAAGGTGCTTTGGGTTGGGGGGGCTAACCAACCCCCCATGTTGAGGGCACGTGGCCTGGTACGGTTCAGGAGGGGGTGGGCGCCCGAACGTCCCCACCCCCTTTCCTGACCTGCCAGGCTGCATGCTCAGATAAGGGTCTGGTATGGATTTTTGGGGGGACCCTCACTCTGTTATTTTGGCATGGGGGGTTCCCCTTAAAATCCATACCAGACCAAAGGGCCTGGTATGCTCTTGGAGGGGGACCCCATGCCGTTTTTTTTCCCTAAATTTGGCGTGGAGTTCCCCTTTGAGATACTCAGAGCACAAGTCGCATGCCAAAGTCGGATCAGTTAAGACAATGATCCGACATTGATCCGACTTCAATGATATTCAATGGACTGAAGTTGGATCAAAGTCGGACAAAAGTAGTAAAGGAACCTTTTTCAAAGTTGGTCCGAGTGGAGACATTGGTGTGTGCATCCTATTGCATTAGGGTGCGCACCCCAGAGCACAAACACATGTATATCAGCAGAGCAGATTGGTGTCAGTACTGTAGGGCAGTGAACTGTGTCAGCAGTTTTTATTTTTTATTATATTTTAAATTATTTTTTACAATTTTTTTTTTTATTTACAATATTTTAGGAGTCCTGTTGGGGTGGGGGGCTTTGGTGAAATATCAAAGGTCTAAACAGAGAAAAAGGGACTTCCCCAGTCCTTTTCTTTGCAGCCTCAGCTGCACTGGACAGTGAATGAATGGGAAGTGCTATTTGCTGAGCAGCGTCCTGTTCATTCACAAACTGAAGCTTAGTAAACTTAGTTTACTAGGCTTCAGGAGCGATCGGTACAGATCACAAACTGTGTTTATTCATTCATCCATCCTGAAAAATCCCCAATAGCAGCCAGCGGGAGAGGAGAAGAGGGAAGTTGGCAGCTGGCAGGGGAAAGACAGGGGATACCAGGAAGCAGGGGGAATTGGCACCCCACAGGGTGATTAGGGTGTGCCTGGGCAAACCCTATGCGCACGCCTATCAGTGGAGAATATGCTTTATTCATATTTCATGACTGAGGCTTACAACCAATTTTAGGCCGGGTTCACATTGCTGCGATGTCAGACATTGCATGTGATTCGCACCGCACTGCTGTGCAAATCACATGCAAGGTGTGCGATGCGAATTCAGCCATACAGATATATGACCTTTTGAGGTATGACTGATGAGATGCAATGGGCAAACAAAAGATTTCTGACAAATACATGTCAATAGTTCAACACTGATGTGGGAGGAAGTCACCTTCTTACAATGACAGCTCATTTCTTGAACTTTATACAGCTTATTTCCACATTATCTTGTGAGTATAACAGGAAGCTATCACCATCATAGTTTTATGAATCACTGTGTAAGTGCTATGGTTATTGACTGTCACAAGTCTAGCCTGAGATATTGTATAGAGAGCATTCATCTTCCACAGAACCAGGACCTGTAGGACTAAGTATTAAGAACCAAGCCTGTAAACATATTGCAAATCTTTTATGGCTAAATTAAATTTGGTCAGTTCTTAAAATAATATGCACACCTTTCCCAGCAAATAAAGAATATAATATTAGTTTTTCTAGGTGATGACTTATTAGAGCATGGTACTTACCTTATTCCACACACAGTCCTATAGTCTTTCTCCCTGCCGCATCCAATTGTGAAGACTGGTCCCTAGAAGCTGCTCTTCTTCTCAGTTTCCGACTGGTCTTGTTACCTCCTTCCCTCTAATCCATGTCATTGCATACAGTGCAGGGCCAGCGACCAATGCTGCATTGTACAGCAGGACATGGGAGGGCTTACCACAGAGTAAGGTAAGTATTATATCATCTAGAAAAAGAAGCAATATATTCTTCATCAGCTGAGAAGGGAGGACATAAGTGTACAATTTTTTATTTTTTTGAATCACTTGACCTTTGGAAGGTTTTACCCTAGGGTTGCCACCTGTCCAGGATTCACCAGGACAGTCCGGGTTTTGAAACATATGTCCGGGTTTCAGCCTGCCTAAAATCCAGACACATTATTCTGACTGGGCTGTGGCTCCCCTAGTAACCGAGATAGTCACACACAACTCTGCTGCCATCTGGGAGCTGCGGGCAGCTGTCTGGGGGCAGGTTCAGTACCACTGAGGGTTGGGGTGATGATGTCAGCATGAGCAGTTTGGCAACACCCACTGTTCGCTACAGCGTGCATAGTTACTACCCTCCTTGGGGCATCCAAAGGTGTCGTGGGTCTATTATGATCCTATATCCTGTATACTACGGGGAAAAAAATGGCCCTGTGCCGCTAAAGTGTTCAGGTCTGGCTTGAAGAAAAGGCAAGAACCCTATTTTACCCCCTTCATGACCAGAGCATTTTTTGCTATTTAGCACTGCACTTTAAGTGGTAATTTGCGCGGTCATGCAGCACTGTACACAAATAACAGTTATATCATTTTTAAATAGCGCTTTCTTTTTTTTTGGCATTTGATCGCCACTGGGTTTTTTTTATTTTTTATTATATAAATGAAAAAAGACAGAAGATTTTGAAAAAAAAAGAGATTTTCTACTTTGTATTATAAAAATACAATAAAAAAAAAAAATATTTTTTAAATGTAGGCCAAAATGTATTCTGTTACATGTCTTTGGTAGAAAAAAAATCCCTATAAGTGTATATTAATTAGTTTGTGTGAAAGTATAGCGTCTACAAACTATGGTATATATACTGTAATTAACACAGCTTTGACACTATACTGGTAATGGCGTTGATTAGTGTCTTACAGTGGGACTGTGATGTGCGGTGGGCAATCTGGTTCTAACAGACCCTTGCCAACTGACACTGACATCAATAGTGACTCTAATACAGTGATCAGATAGTGTATAATAAATGTATAATACTGTACCCTGTATTAATGACATGTAGTAATGTGTGTAATACAGTATGTTTCTTTTACTAACAGATCTGACAGTTTTTTTCTCCCTGCTTTGAGGGAGAAGAAACAGCCAGATTGCTGAACTGTGTGTAGCGGGTGCTTCTCTAGTTCTGCGGCTTTTGCTAAGTGGCCGCTGCAAATACACAGGCTCTTCTAGAAGGGAGGAATGCACCCTTCAGCCCTTGCAGGGGAATTTCTCCCTGTAAGGAATCATCCCGGGCCATTGGATCACCTATGCGTGAGCGCACTTAGCGTGTGGGCGCGCCCGTGCGTGTTTGCGCATGCTTGTGCATGTTTGCGCATGCTTGTGCGCGCTGGCGCGCTGCTATGCGCGTGTGCGCACACCTTTGCGCGTGTGCGCCGGCAATGGCACCAATAGCGGCCATTTAAGCAGACAGCACCAGGAAGCAAGTGCTGTCCGTTCTATAGCGTTCCTGTACCCTGTGACCCAGCGTGTTACTCTGAAGAGACTTCCTGTATATGTGACCCCAGACTTTGTTTGCTTTCTGCCTGCCCTGACCCCCGGCCTGTCTACGACTACTCTTTGCCTGCTCCTTTGTACCTCTGCTGCCCGCACGTTGCCGACCCTGCCTGCACCCGACCATCCGCCTGCCTGATCCTTCTGTACTGTACTGCCAGTCTGTTACCGACCCGACCTACATCACCATTCTTCTGTCTGCACGAGTTCCAGTGGACTCTCAGCTACCACCAGTGACTAAGTCCAGCCCTCCCCCTCCCCTGTGCTTCAGAACTCCCTGTTCCCACTACCAGGGGTTCTCGAACCAGGGCCATAAGAGAGATTGTTCCCTGCACAAGTCAGACTCGACCACCAGGTACGTGACACTACTCCCCTCCTTGTTTCACTGACTGAACTTAATGTAATCTGTGTAGAAACACAGACACACAGAAGGATCAAGTTAAACTGCTCTCCGGTGTGCTTCTATGGGAATAGAGAGAAACAGCCAATGGAAGAAACAAATGCAGCAGCCAATGAAGGAAGCTTTTACAAGCAGCAGGACCAGAGGGATTCCTGGGAGCAGCAGTGCCTCATGGGAGAGTCTCTAATCCAAGGGTGAGGTCTAATACAGTCTCCCTCTTTCACAATGGATGAGGGATGATCCACAGCAGGAGTGAAAGAAACTGATCTGCAGGAGGTGGAAACAGTTAAATGGGAAGATGGGACTAGCGAGCCTACCAGGCCTGAAACAAGGACACAGAAAGGGCGAAGAGTTATATGCCACCTCAAGAGATCGACCTGTGATGTGTTGGGTGAGAGCTCAGAAGAAGTCATACTCACCCCCAAAGAGACTTGACATGTCTGACCTGTTCACCATAAATTTGGTGACAGGTGCCCCTAACTCACCCCTTGGCACAACTGGCAGGGCCAGCCCAGTAAAGGTGGCCTGCAGATAGGACAACCCCCCATCAAATGACCATTGGTGGAAGGATTCTCTGTAAATCCTGTGTTATAAAATAAGTTTGTTGAGTCATGTAATGCAAACTGTTGTTGGCATATGTGCCATAATCTGATTTTCTCTGCGTGTAATACAAAGCGTGTAACAGGTTACAGACTTTTACTTCCTTTGGAGGACCAAAGGTTCTTTGGTGGGGGGAGTGTGTAGCGGGTGCCCCGCTATGTCTGCAGCTTTTGCTAAGTGGCCACCACAAGTACAAAGACTCTCTTAGAAGGGAGAAATGCGCCTGTCAGCCCCTGCGGGTGAATTTCTCCCCCTCCTTCTTGTTTCACTGACTGAACGAAAAGCGGAACTTCAGTCATTTTTTCAACTTTTCATCTATTAAATCTTCTGCCCTTGTTTTAACTTTGGATAGTAAAACATTTTTTTCTGCCAGTTAATACCTTATACAACCCACTTTCTGTTTCTTGTCTGGTCATTAGCTTCGGCGTTTGACATCATGCACAGCTCTCTCTCACTCCCGTGAGAATTTGCCAGGAAGGGAGGGGGGATGAGTCATAAGGGGACCGATGAAAGTTGCAGGGCTGTAGAGCTGGAGGTGTGCCTCTGTGTGTCTGTGTAAATCTAGGAAGTGAACAGGCAGCATCTAAAGCTGCCCACAGTTCAAATGGTTGCAGCCAGACTCAGTGGAGGGAGATTTCTGCAGCATAGTTGGCAAGTACAAAATCACAGTATATATAAAATAATATGCAAAGTGGTTGGAGGGAAGCTTCAGAATGGCAAAGATGTTTTTATTACAAACTATGTGAGCAGATTGCAGTTCCTCTTTAATGTAATCTGTGTAGAGACACAGACACACAGAAGGATCAAGTTATACTGCTCTCTGGTGTGCTTCTATGGGGATAGAGAGAAACAGCCAATGGAAGAAACAGTTGCAGCAGCCAATGAAGCAGGATTTTACAAGCAGCAGGACCAAAGGGATTTCTGGGAGCGGCAGTGCCTCATAGGAGAGTATATTTAAGCCAAGGGTGCAGTCTAATACAGTCTCTCTCTGGACAGCAGTGATCGATTACACAGGACCCTGTGTGTCCTGTCAGTGGAGTTGCGGCCTACTCACACAGACTGTGCGGTCTGCAACTACACAGCGTTCCTGCAGATTGTCAGCGGGATAGGCCCTGCTATCAGAGGAGATGTTCCTGAACCTGCAGGCAGCTGCAATGATAGATCTGCAAGGAAGAGTGCAGTGGAGGCCAATTTTAGGAACAGAGAGCAAGTGTGTCTTCATCGCGATTACCATCACTATCACCATCACCTAAGCAGCGGGACCGTCTTCTGTAGCAGTTTGTCTGATTTTGTGAGCGAGCTCAGACCCATATATAAGAGCCCTGAATTGTTTAATCCAATATCTCACATGGAAAGTTGTTAAAGATCTGTGCACTATCATATAACTGAAGATTCTGGAATACAACCACTTGAGTGTACTGGATTGCTGTTAGTTGTAAGCTTGCCACAATGTCAGTGATCACTGTGAAGGTTTCTATCTATGGCAGTAAAGTTGTTTATTGCATCTTTTGTGCCATACGTGGAGGATCTGTGGGTATAGTTGTTTCCTAGGTACCTAGCATTCAAATTAAAAGAGCCTGCAGAAGACGCACTGAACTTTAACTGAGGATTTGCTACAACTACAGCTACTTTCCCCCCACTTAGGAATTCTCATTAGAACTCTCTAAAATAGAGCATGTTGTCCATTGAACTTGTGCCAGTTTGGTTGGATTCTTTTAGAGTGGTACTGATTTGTTTGTATTCCATTGAGTGGTATCAATGTGGTATTTACCTACAGTTCACTATTTCACATCAGCTAGTCTAAAGCTTTATCCTGTGTTGAGTTATTTTACATAAGCTATCTTTACATTGAGCATAGGTGACAATTCAGGTATCTTGACTAAACTTGATTGGAGGAATTAAAGAGTAACTTTTAACAGTGGACTGCCACTAAATAGGAGGGATTCATGCTACACATTCAGTTTGTTTATGTCTCCCTTTTATTCACCAAGAACTCAAAAGTCATGTTTATGTTGTTTAGACATTTATGAGTGTGTTACTTAGATGTAAACTGTTGATCTTCTACCTGTGTGATGCAATTTCTGTTTAATTGAGAGTTACCCTTTAACACAACAGCAATTTAAGTAAATACTTCAAACTCTACTATTGTGCGATTCCATTATTGTGTCACTCATTTAAAGAGGAACTAATCCAAAGAGTGATTCCAGGTGTGTCAGAGGGGACTGAGGCTGTTATTGGGGTTGAAAGGCAGAGTAACGGACTGAACATACTAAAGCAGCTCCTATGGGGGTAGTGCTACATGTGTACAGAGCCCTGTGTGTTTGTATACTGTGATTGGCTACAGCCAATCAGCAGGTCTCAACCATACAGTGGAGAAAATAATCATTTGATCACCTGCAGATTGTGTAAATTTGCCCACTTACAAATAAATGAATGGTCTATAATTGTTATCATAAGTGTATTTTAAATTATAGAGAATATCAACCAAAAATCCAGAAAAAACACATGATACAAATGTTATAAATTAAGTTGCAAAATAGGTGTTTGATCCCCTACCAATCAAAAATAATTCTGGCTCACACAGACTGGCTATAGTATGTGCTCATGTGGTACACAGATTAGTCCTGACAATTTAAAGTGGTAGTAAAAACTCCCCATAATTTTCAGCCTCTGTTTAATCTACAACTGCCATGATGCTGCACTGCACATGTGATCAGCTATGACACCAGCCATTGGGTGGTTTTGACAGTTTGGTTTAGAGAACAACCAATGGGAGTGTTACATTTCCGGCACGTGCCGAAAATGAACTGGTTTTTATGGATGGGTTTACTACCCCTTTAAGAAGGTGCTCCTAACAACAACTCGTTATGTGTATAAAAGACACCTGTCCACAGAATCTCTTTCTTCAATTCAAACCTCACCATCATGGGCAAGACCAATGAGCTGTCAAAGGATGTCAGAGACAAGATTATTGACCTGCACAAGGCTGAAATGGGCTACAAGGCCATCAGCAAGAAGCTTGGTGAGTAGGAGACAACTGTTGGAGTGATTGTTAGCATATTAAAGAAATAAAAAAAAAACAGCAATCACCCTCGGTCCGGAGCTCCATGTAGGATTTCACCTCATGTAGTGAGGATGGTCATTAAAACAGTGAGGGATCAGCCCAAAACTACACAGGAGGAGCTTGTAATTGATCTCAAGGCAGTTTGGACCACAGTCACCAAACAAACCATTGGTAGCAAAATATGCCGCCATGAATTGGAATCCTGCAGTTCCCGCAAAGTCCCCCTCCTCAAGAAGGCACTGGTAGAGGCCAGTCTGAAGTTTGCCAATAAACATCTAAATAATCCAGAGAAGGATTGGAGAAAGTGATGTGATCAGATAAGACCAGAATTTAGCTCTTTGGCATTAACAGGAATGCTGACTGCGATCCTAAAAACACCATCCTTACAGCCAAGCATAGAGGTGGATACATTATGCTTTGGGGCTGTTTCTCTGCTAAAGGTACAGGTCAACTTTGCCGCATTGGGGGGCCAATGGATGGGACCATGTATTGTAAAATCTTGGATGAGAACCTTCTTCCCTCAGCCAGAACACTGAAGATGGGTTGTGGATGGGTATTCCAGCATGACAATGACCCAAAACATACCACCAAGGCAACAAAGGAGTGGCTCAAGAAGAAGCATATTGAGGTCATGAAGTGGCCTAGCCCGTCTCCAGACCTTAATCCTATATAAAATTTATTGAGGGGTGGGGAAACTTCCAGTTGCTAAACGACAGCAAAGTATCCTTAAAATGGATGTAAACCCACCACTCACCCAGTATAAACTAATGGCACAGTATTAATGTATATATACATGCAAGCCTCCTGCATGTATCCCTACCTTGCAAAATGTCACCCCCTTTAGCAGTAGCAGCCCCAGAAAACTCTGAAATCAGTGGGTAGGTCTCTTTGCTGGAGCTCAGTGGGTGGAGTTGTGATGTCACAAGACTCCCCACCTACCTATACACTCTCCTTTGCTATTCTTAAGTTTGGAGAAACATATAGTTAAAACTCAGGAAAGACACCACATGACTTCAGCATGACCAATCATGCTGAGGTGTGGAGCAGCCAATCCTGGGACAGCTGGAGGAGAAAGGAGGGGGGAGTGTGAAGCTTCCTCTGCTCCGTGCATGAGATAAGGAAATGACCTGTCACTCACACAGCACGGGGAAGAAACGTCTCCTATTTCTCAGTTAGTCGTCTTTTTTTCTTAATAAAAAAAGATAACGGGATTGCTCAGAGCTGGATTAACTCTTTGTGGTAAGACTGGGCACAGATGACATGACATCCTGTACTCTACTTGGCAGAATTATTAATTAAAAATGTTTTTTTTTTCGGGTTTACATCCACTTTAAGGATTTAGAGAAGATCTGTAAAGAAGAGTGGAGCAAAATCCCTCCTGAGATGTGTGCAAACCTGGTCACCAACTACAAAACTTCTTACCTCTGTGCTTGCCAACAATGGTTTCTCCACCAAGTACTAAGTCATGTTTTGCTTGGGAATCAAATATTTATTTTACTCATTGAACTGCAACTCAATTTACAACATGGGTATCGTGTGTTTTTTCTGGTTGATATTCTGTCTCTATCATTTAAAATACGCCTATGATAAAAATTATAGACCCTTCATTTCTCTGTAAGTGGGCAAACTTACAAAATCTGCAGGGGATCAAATAATTATTTTCCCCACAGTAAATCACTGGCCGGGACCTGCTAACAAAATCCTGCTGTAGCCAGTGACACCATGGGTTAGCAAGGCACCCCTAACCCCGAACAGGCTGGATGGCATATATGTACGTGATCCAGCCTGCCCATGCCAGTAAATGTACTGTGGGCAGGTGGGAACTGGTTATAGAATCTCATATAAGGTTCCATTAAAGGGATACCCCTCAATTTTTGGGGGGCAACCTTTTTTTATGTAGGAAATGGTAAGGGAAATCTGGAACAGGAAATCAGATAGCAATAAAAAGGTGAAATATGTTCTATTATTTAAAAAAAAAATCTATTTTACTTTTGTTTGTGTTTTTGAGACCCCCCCCCCCCCCCCCCCCCCCATTTCTTCCCCAATACAAAGCTAAAAAAAAGTTTTGGATATAGATCTGCTTTATTGTCATTTCAAAAAATTATGTTTTCAATCTTTTTAAGTGCCCGTTCATACCAGAATGTGGTCCGGGAAACCTGCGTTCTGTGTTTGTTTCCTGCACCACATTCCAAAAGCACTGGGTGTGCAATCTGCTGCGAGTGTCAATAGAATCCTAACGATACCCCAAACACAGATAGCAAATGCAATGCATTTGCCTGCACCGGATTGCATGGTACTGCGGTACCAATGCGATCGGGTTGCAGTGCATTTTTAAAAGTAGTGCTACTTTTGGACCGTGTTCCTGTGCGATTCCTAGTGTAAAGTGGTACTAAATCTGTAGCTTTTATTAAAATAATACGATCCTGGCAGAAGAGTAACTAGAACCTTCAGGGCCCCGGTGAAAGAAATTAGGAAGGGCCCCCCTGACCCCTGGCCGGGGCCCTTCCCTCTTCACGCCTATCCTGGAGCCCTTTACTCCTATCACGGGTCCCTTTATTACAGTCCTGCAGTGGCACCCTGTCACAAGTTCTGCAGTGGTCCCCCTTACTGCCATCTTCGGGCCTTCCCATGGTGGTCGCAATTGCAGCCTTTGCAATCCCTCACTGGTGTTAGTCGTTTTTAATTTTAATTTTAATTTTATTATTTTTTTACCATTTCATTTTATTTCTTTTACAATTTTATTTTTATTATTTTTTACAATTTTTTAGGAGCTCTGTTGGGGGGGCTTTGATGGGATATCAGGGGTCTAAACAAACCTCAGCCCTCAATCTCCATCTGTGTAACCTCAGCTGCACAGAAGGAATGGACAGGAATAGTTGAGTACCGAGCCTCCCATTCATTCAGAAATGGAAGTATAGTAAAAACAGTTTACTATGCTTCAGTTATGAATGAACCAATTTGTACCAATCACTGACTCTGTCCATTCAGAAAAGGAAGGAGTCGGTAAATAACAAATTTACCAACCCATTCCCATCTCTCCATGACACATCTTCTACAGCAGCTGGCAGGAGAAAGGAGGGGAGAAGACAGCAGCTCTGTGGGGGGGACCAGGGAAGCACTCAGGGATCCTGGGAACAGCAGAAGACAACTAAACTAGATAGGAGGGGCGGCGGGGGGCAGCATATAGAGGAACCAATCTCCTCCACTAGGAGGAAAATGGAGGCGATTGGTTCCTCTAAATGCCGCCCCCGCCATTCCTACTACCCAGGTGTACAAGGGAAGCACATGGGCTCCCTGGAGCATGGGGCCTGGTTGCAATTGCAACCCCATGCAACCCCTATTGTTATGCCCCTGGATCCTGGTATGAAGATCCTTGATCAGACACTTCTTAGTATGGGGTGAAAACTGCCTTTTTGATAAGTTCAGCTGTTGCCTCGATCAGCAAACCAGTTTGGAGCAATGATGTGCAGCCAACACTGAAACACATAGACATGAAGTGACTGTAAAGAGGCTGTAGGATGTCAGAAACACTGAGATGCAAAAACCCAGATAGTAAGCAATTGAGCTGCAAGTTTGAAAATGACTTGCTAAGCTATTACTAGACTTGCCAGGCTTCACAAGTTTGTTGCAGAATTGCAGCAAGTCTGCATTGCATGACTCCAGATCAATTTACTTTGCAAACATTCTGCAAGTCCGCTGCAAGTTCTGGTTCAGTTATGTTGTGCAATAGTTATACCGCCACAGGGGGCACTGTGACTTGCAGAGCTCTTGTTGTAGACTCACCACTGCAACTTTGGTCTTGCTAGAGACTTGCCATGCAATTGTTCTGCAAATTGGAAAAATGTCAACTAGAACTTGTGCTTCAAGTGCTCTGCAAGTGTACAACTTGCCACTGAAAATGTGCAGCAAGTTAACAGACTAGACCTCATGCACACTATTAGATTTTCTGCAGATTTTTTCCCTTCAGATTTACCAAAACCATGTAGTGCAAGGGCCTGCCTGATTACATGCAAATTGAAACTCCAAAGGTTTGACCTCATATTATTATATGGTTTTGGTAAATCTGAAGACAAAAATCTGCAGGAAATCTGATGGGTGTAAGGGGTCTTATAATTCAACACTGCCACAAATTGTGGCAAGTTATCCTTGCCATCTGGGAAGGGGCGAGGAAGGGTGAAACCTGTATTTTACAAATAGAAAAACATGGCCATTGTTTTTTTATACATAGCACTTTAGCAAATCTAGTATTCAGATTCAACTTCAGGCTAATTAAAAGTTAAAAAGAAAAAAATAATCCAGATAAAAAAAGATAAATATAAAGATAAAAAAAAAAAAAGATAAAGATAAAAAAGATTTTAAAAAGCAGCTCTGGCTGCAATACTCACCCGGTTTCTGGCTCTTTGCCCAAAAGTAATTCATTTTTCACACTAAATGTTGCTGCGTTTCCACTTAAAGCAGAACTAAAGTCTCTCAGTCATCATTAACTATTTATAATTCTTATGCTGCTAGCATTAGTAAATAGATAGGAAGGTGTATTATATTTACCCGTTTTAAACATTCTCAGTGTAGCACCCTCGTTCTAAACAGGGCTGCTCACAAATTTAATTCTGCTAGGTGGTCACTAGCCTTGCTAATTGTTAGGGGATCCACTGACTTTACCCTAAGCCTGGGTCTGGTGTAGTTCCTCTCTTCTGTCACAGGGTGGCATTGCTGCCTCTGGCATTAGAATGATGGATTACAGATAGTACAGGTTATGGATAGATATTTTCTCCCCCCAGAGCATGCTGGGGTAGACTAATCAGGTGATTATGTGCCACCTGGGTGGACATGTGTTGTATTGTTCTGAGTTGCTAGACCAGAAGCCTGAGGCCTATCCCGGGAGCACCTGGCTGCTAGGCTGTCTTAGGCCTATCCAGGATTGTGAGAAGCAGCGCGGGGTTGGGGCTTCAGGCCAGAAGCCCAACCAAGTTGCAGAGGTTCTGCCGAACGGGTAGCGGAATCATTGTCAGAGGTGAAGGAGAAGCAGTTGCCATAAGGGACGACCACTCCTGTTACCAGAGGTAAGTGAGGATCAAGGCCAGAGGTAAAAGGGAAGCGGTTGCCACCAAGGGACAACCGCTCCTGCTATCAGAGGCCAATGTATGAAAGTCTGAAGAAGTACCAGAGCAGCCCTATTCACTAGCCGAGGACAATGAACAAATGGGAAAACTTCAGCAGAGTGCCAAGCCAGGGACCCAGCGGGATAGCGTGGGTGAAGATTGAGGAGTATACAGCGGGTTAGCTGTGGAAGAGCTCGGGGGGTTCCAGCGGCTGCTGGAATCTTGGAAGTCTAGTGAGAGACCGAGAGCTCAGTGTGAAGATCTACAGTAGGATACTGTGAGATGTGAGAGAAGATCTATAACAGGTTGCTGTGTGTTACGTGTACAAATCGCTATTGCCTGTTGAAGGTTCAGTTGCTATAGGAGACAGCAGTTCTACAAATACAGTTGCTGCATCCAGCTTAAAGGCCCTCTACCTGTATGGCTGTCTGCCTATTCCTATTTTCGTCTCGCAGTCTGCCAATTGCTATTGCATCTGCCAAAGCGTGTCCTGACCCTAACCCTCTCTCCAGTTCTGTTAAAGAGACAATAAATCTCTTTTTACATTCAAAAAGTGATTGGCGCCCATGTTTCCAACTTGTATTACACTCACTATGCCAAGTAACCTACACTTTGAGGAAGGATGTCAGCTCCCCCTGACTCTGGAGGTCACCACTAGGTCTCTAGGGTCGGGGACACCGCTACATCAGCTAAGCACACCATCCTGTCTGCATGCCTGAGCTAAGGGAAAATGGATTTTAGGAAGTGAGACCTGGTTCACACCTATGCATTTTTTAGTGCATTTTCATTTTTGCAGAAACACACTACAGTCCATTTAACATGGTTTCCTATGGGTCACGTTCACATCTGTGCATTTTATGTAAAGGACCAGGCGCTTTTTTCTGGTTTTTGGTACCATAGACTTCAATGGATCAAAAACGTATGTTGAAAAATGCAAAATACACCCGGAATATGCAAATTGCAACCTGCATAGGTGTGAACCAGGCATAAATGCTACATGGATCATCTGCCCTTACTCAAGATGGCCACGACCAGAAATGCTAGGGGGTGTTTTTCAAAGTGGTTTCTGAGCAAAACAAAGCATAGAAACATGGATGGATGGGGGAGTTTGCTGTGAATATTGACAATAAATGTAATAGTGTTTTCAGTTTGTGGTGCTCATTATACAGTTAAAGTGATACTAAACACACACGGTTTAATTTACATTGTCCCTTCTATTTCTGTATATGTACGATGGCACTGTAATTATTTTAATTTAAAAAAATATAAGTACCTTTTTCTTAATCGATATACAGCTTTCACATGACCCAGATCTTTCCCAGCCTGCCTGCAGGGAAACATAAGCAGGAGGAACTTCTAGTGATCTGCTGCTGGTCACGTGTTCAAAAAAAAAAAGCCTCTGGAATACAGAGTAAAAATATATAATATCAATAAACTGTTTTAAATTGTCAAACAAATATACATATTTGAAATGAAATGTTCATTATTTTGTGGCAATAACACGATGAGGGCGGATTTCTGCCAGTCATAGGCATCACACCCCTCCAGCCTGTATGTAATACCCCGCCCCTATTGTGTATAGCTGGTTAGCGGGCATGGGGGAGGAGGGAGGGAGTGGGCTGTCATTTACCACTGTGTATACACCCACATGTGTGGTGCTCAGCCTAGAAACTCACTGAAAACTGAGCATGTGCAGAGCTGCCAACACTGCTCTGCAGAATCCCTAGCTGAACCGGGGACATTGACAGAAGGTGAGAGAGAATTAACAGCATGTAATACAGCATTTACTGACAGTTTTTTTTATGATGTGGGTTTACTTACACTTTAAGCTCTGTTGGCTATTGCCATTCCACCCACCATACACAATATCATCACAAAGCCAAGTCCACAGATATTTCTATTGCCATTCAGCCCACTTCATGTGAATCCAATGTGTCAAGAACTCCCCCAACACACACATACTGAATAAGTCAGCCATCTACTCCGGGTTTACATGAGAATGTTAGAGGGTGTCAGGTCATTCAGGACCCAACCACTGTTAGGGTAGTAAGAGGGCGCATGATGTCAGTGGGCCAAAGACACCTTGGAGAAAGGTATATACTAGAATTGGGCCTTAAAAATAGTATATGTTTGTGTTTAGCTTGGAATTGTTCCAGTTTGCTTTTTTTCTGTAATGTGCTTATTAGGCTTTGTACAGATGGGTGTCAATATCAATTAGCGTGCAACTCAACAGCTCATTAAACATGAAAAGTTTTAATTCTCAATGGTAATCCATGACACAGAACACTGTTGAAGTAGCTCCTTGCCAGGCAGCATTCAATTATATGGAACATGCACACACAGACACTTGGATAACCATCATACTCCCTTCATTTAAACCATGTAAGTGTTTATTAGACGAGTGTTTAAGAATTTATAAGACTTTCAAAGGCATTTTATAAGTATTCTTTAAAGAGTTTACCCTCTGTCCTCCTTGTGAGTAATAAAATATAAAATATTTAAAATTAGGGTTAATCCACTTGCTGTTATCTCCCATGAATACCTATTGCCACAATTGAATTGTGTAGCAGAGATAATGCTTCTCTTTCATAGGCTTGAAAGTAAAAGGAGATTAATCCCTCCACGATCACTGATTTATGAGTTTTATAGCAATTATTCTCCGCTCTACATCAAACCTGAGCTGAGAAAAATGAATGATGGTTGCCTGGTTGTCATGTTGTACCACCTGGCCAACTGCTTAGATCACACGGGCTTAATTACCACCTCTATGCTGATGACACTCAGACATACATCCACACTAAATCGGATTCTACTTTGGCTGCTTCTTTCCTAACTAACTGTATTTGCAATATAATAATTTGGATGGCCAAAATTTAATTTAACTAAACTGTGACAAGACTGAAGTCATGCTTATTGGATTGGCACCCCCCAATCAATTACATAAGGCCAGTCCCAATAACCTATCTATAGATGGCATTGTACTTGAGCTTCAGTCTAAATTGAAAAATCTAGGGGTGATATTTGATGCACATGTACAAAACTTTGTCAGGACATCTTTCTTCCACCTGAGACATATTGCTCGGCTGCGTCCTATGCTTTCATGAAAAGCTGATTCATACATTTGTGTTCTCCTGACTTGACTACTGCAATGCTCTGCTCGCTAGTGTACCTAAATCCATCATTAATCAACTTCAATATGTTCAAAATTCTGCAGCTAGAATCCTGACTAGGTCTGGTACAAGTAACCATATACAGTAGTAAGACAATAGCAAAAGAAGGGAGCGCTGGCCTAGCGCATTACCAACATAAATTTTATTCCAAATAAACACAGCAATGGTTGTACTCACATACAAATATAGTATAAAGGCATAACACAGCGCAAGCTGATGCGAGCAGTCACTCTCAGGTCAGGTGTGAAGAGCAGGTATTGCGGGAAGACAAGGTGGTGTTAGGACTGTCTACATTTGTATGTGAGTACAACCATTGCTGTTTTTATTTGGAATACAATAATGTTGGTAATGAGCTAGTTCAGTGCGCCATTCTTTTTCTATTGTCTTACAGTTCTAAAGGATACCCACTGTCCTAAGGAGGGCAGCAAGGCCATTTGCGTAGAAAGAAGCTATCTGTACTTTGTTTGATGTGATGTAAGTAAAGACAGCACAAACTATTAGTGTACAGAAGCCATGTTCATTGAATAACACCCAGCCAAATTCACCTACTGACACTGGCCATGGCGGCGGGGGGTTTTCCTGTGCCTCGTCTTGTGCTTCATCCGATATTTCATCCGATGCGGCTGTGCCAGCTGTGCAAGCGCTGCACACGGGTCTGGCTGAGACACATGTGGTGCGTCCAGAGGCCGGAGCCGCAGTATTCAGAGATGTGTCCTCAGAGTCCATTGAAACGGAGGAATGTTTAGCAGGAGAGGGGGAGCAGTCAGGGTGGCACTGGGTACCCGCTCAGTGATGTCTCCCTTGGTCCTTCTTGCAGACCTCATGGATTCCACGGGTCTGCCTGTATGGAGCCGCAGAGTGCAGGCAGCCTGGAAATGTGCACTGGCTTGGTGTTACCTTGTCCTGTTACCACAATAAGCCCTGATCTGTTACACAAACCAATGCATGAGCAATTGCCTAACCCAATGCCAGAATTAGTATTGGAGAAGTAAGATTTGCGCTCTTGTATTCGCTCTTTACCAACAAGGCTATATCTTGAGCGCTATGTCGCCCGTTTAGAAACAGTATGCAAAACTGAAATATCTGCTCTTAAAGCAGAAGTCTCCAATATCGGATCCCGTATCAATGACATGGAAGCTGCAGTTGAAGTCATTTATAAGCGCCTAGATACCCAACAGGAAGTACTGAACAATCATACACATCAGTTACAGGAGATCATCTACCAGTTAGATGATCAGGAAAATTGAGCAAGTAGGAATAATATAAGGATCAGGGGTTTGCCAGAAACGGTGGAAAATAAGGAACTGCCAAGATTGATTCAGTCGATTTTTAATAATTTACTTAACAGGGACCCATCAGCTGTTATAGAGATCAACAGAGTACACAGAATCTCAGGCACAAGAAACATGGAATCGGGTAAAATAAGAGATGTTGTCTGCCATATCCATTTTTTTACAGTTAAAGAAGCCATTATGGCAGCTTCCAGAAGATCGAAAGGTGTACAGTTTGAGAGTTCCCCTGTTTTGTTCTTGTCTGATCTCTCTAAGCATACACTTCAGTTGCGGAAAGCAATGAAACCTCTTTTGGAAACTTTAACTGCTAATGGAATTGTTTACAGATGGGGGTTCCCTTTTAAAATGATTGCAACTAAAAATGGGGAATCTGCAATATTTAGATACCTAAGTGATCTGCCTAAATTACTAAAGGCTTTAAACCTCCCCAGGTGGAATTACCAGACTGGCCCTTTAAACCACCTTTGCCCAAACCGCCATCTGGAGAAAGTTGGCAGTATGCGCACTCCAAACATCATAAGTGAAATAATCAGAGAAATAATCATGAGCATAATTTTTTTTTTTTGTCCTGCTGTTATGATTAATTCAGATTTGTCTATGATATATTTATGGACAGCAGTTTATGTATACATGCATGGTGAAGAATGAATATTCTATTTCAAGGGTAATGGTACATGTATGTATATATATATTTTTTCCAGTTATTATGATTAATTTAGATTTGTCTAAGATATATATAAGCCTAACAGTTTATGTATACATGAATATGATTTTTTTTCTGGTAACTTTAAAATGTACATATACATGATGTACTGTGGATTATAACCTTATATATGCATGGTATTCAATGACTTATACTTCTGTGGAAATTTTTTCTTTCTTTTCTTCTTTCTCCCAACTGCTGGTCCGAATGACTTGACGGCATAGTTCCATCGCCTAAGTTTTCTCCACCCTACATTAGGCTTCCCTATCTTTGTAGGGAACTGGCAATATTACCTTTATTAGTTGTTTTGTTTCCTGAAGACATTCAGGGACAATCAAAATACAATGCATGTCTGCCTTGTATTGGTTTTTAAAGATGTGGTGTATTTTTTTTTTTCTTTGCTTCTTTTCTCTTCCTTTTTCTTGTTCCTCTCTTCTTTGCCATTTCTTCGCTGATTGCGGGACTCCTTTATTCAGGATATGTTTATCATGATAAATTTTTAATCTTATGTCAGTATCGATCTGTTCCTTGAACCCTGGTTCAGATATGTGTGATGCGGGAACCAGCGCCGATTACAGAGCCGGTTCCCGCATCGCTCCTCTCCCACAGACAGTTCACACTGCCTTCTGTGAACCGCTGCGGGTGTCATTAAAAAGTTAATGACACCCCAGATTTGTTCACAGATCGCAGGATCGCGGATCGCATGGGTGTTCTCAGTGCGGGAGAAAAAAGACTCCTGCACCTTTTTTGGTGTGAATCTAACGCGAGTTCAGCCATACAACTCTAAAAGTAATACTGAGGTGTAAACGTATACATTGCCTGAATGGCGCCTGCGAGCGGCGGGGGAGGGAGAGAGGGAAGAGAGGACAGAGAGGACAGAGGGAGAGAGAAATTCCCATTCTTGAAAAGAAAGGATTTTTTTCTTTTTTTTGTGAGATGTTGTTTTGGTGTTTGTTGTTTGTCAACTGATTGAAAAATTAATAAACAGATATTTCTCCTACGTTCACTGACAGACGCAGCTCTTCATTGACATGTGGGTTATATGCAGATCCTATTAGGAGTTAACTAGGCAAAGAAAGAAAGCAAGCTGGCCCCTCCCAGGGGGCTGTCCTCTCTTCCCATATAATCTCCCTACTCTGCTCAGTACATCAGTTTTAATATGCCTAGTGCAAGGAGTTGACCTGGCTCCCTTATGGGACCTGCGGTTTAGATTTTTGCTACCGCTTTTTTTTTTTTTCTCAAGCTAATGAAGACTACTATCAAGAAGCCGGCTGGGGCATAGAGGGTTCCTGAAAAACCCTGTACTTTCCCCAGCACGGCCAACCGATGCGAGCCAGTCCCAGGATATTAGTGGGTCCCGCCGCATTGTGCCCGTTCCGTGCGGGCGGCCAGTGAGTGATCCCCACTTGTGCCCATTGTCCGGATTTGATCCTGTCCAGGGGCTTGTGGCCAGCAGCCCCCCTCTGCCCCCCTAGGAGCGCTGGGGGGGGGGGGGGGCGCCGGGCGATTTTGGCATCTCTTCCTGCGTTAGCCGCGGCCATTTTCTATGGGATTTTCACTACCATGCTGTGGCGGCCATTTTGCCGGAGCCTCGGTCTTCAGCAGCCCTTTGGCCTCTAGTGGATGTCCTCTGCGGCCATATTGGAGACCCTGCATGCTGAGAAAACGTGCTGCTGCCGTTTTTCCATTCACTTTGCTGGGACGGTGTGGCTGGCTGCTGACGGCACAAGCTCTCTGGCGGTCCTCAGGACGTTTTTTGGTGGCAAAAACAGCAAGTATACCTGGCTTCCTGGGGGTGCTGGTGGCGGTGGGTGCAGTCCTCCTGGGTCTCCCTGGCGTTCTCGGGGCGGTGGTGTGGTTACAGTGTGGGGGTGCCGCTAGTGGTTGTTCTCACTGTGTGTGTTCAGTCTTTGGGAGTGATGGCAGACTGCAGGGCCCTCTGAAGAGGATTTAGCTGCAGCGCAACCTGCGTTGGGATCCCTGGTGTCCCTAGAACAGCTATGGGTGGTGTTTTGGGAATTTCTTCCCAGGGTGGGGCCGAGCAAGGCCCCGGGGGCCCCTAAAAAGCGCCCCCCTCTCCTTTGTTCCTCAGGGGAGGATTCCGAACCGGAAGTAGCTTTGGGGGTCACGGGGAGCCCTCGTGGAGCTTTCTGAGGGTGAACTTGATCCCTCGGATGGGGAGGAAGACCAGGGGGCTAAGGCACCACACGAAAAGGCACTGGTGCCTGCAATCATTTCTGGCATCCGTGCGTCTTTGCAACTGGACCAAGATGGCGAGTCGCAGACGTCTACTTATGTCTGCGGGACTGCCAGGCCTCCTAGGTCACCCAGAGCTTACCCTTATGATACATTTTTTGATCATCTGATCTATCAGGAATGGCAGTGCCTGCAGCATTTCTTCACCATGCCAAAGCGTTTCGCTATCCAGTATCCCTTTGAGGATAATTTCATAAAGAAGTGGGCGTCCCCTTCGGTGGACCCACCGGTGGCGCGACTGAACAAGGCGATGACTATTCCCCTAGAGGGGTCTCCATAGTTTAAGGATCCTGCTGATAGGAGGACGGAGGCAGTGTCCAAGGCACTTTTCATTTTGCCAGGATCGGTCTTGCGACCGGCCCTGGCGTCTGCCATGGCGGCGCAATATCTGCATGCACGGCGGAGCTGCAGAATGATCTGGACTGTGGCAGAACGCTTGAGGCATCACAGAGAGCAGAACATGTGTTTCACGGTATCAAATACCTGTGTGATGCAGCTCTAGACCTGCTCCCTATGTTGTCCAAAATGTCTGTTTTTGCAGTCATTATCAGACGGGTCCTCTGGTTGCGTCAGTGGTCGGGTGACTACGCTTCCAAAAAAGGTTTAGCGGACCTCCCCTTTCAGGGTGGCCGTCTCTTTGGGCCTCAGTTGGACAAAATCATTAAGGATTTCACGGGGGAAGAGTACCTTCCACCTTCCAGGGGGTGATCGTGCCGGTGCCTCAGCCAGAGAGGTTTCACGGTTTCTACTTGAACCTATTTGTGGTCCCCAAAAAAGGAGGGGGGTAAGGCCAGTTTTGGACCCCAAGGCGCTAAACTTTTATGTGAAAGCGCAAAAATTCCGGATGGAATCGGTCCGCTTGGTCGTGGCCGCCCTACATCAGGGGGATTTCCTGGCATCCCTGGACATCAGGGACGCGTATCTCCGTGTTCCCATTTGTCTCCGACACCAGCGCTTTCTACGCTTTGTGGTGGGAGGTCTCCATTACCAGTTTGTGGCACTGCCCTTTGGTCTGGCCTCGGCTCCTCGGGTCTTCACCAAGTTGGTGGCCCCAGTGCTGGCGCTACTGAGGCAGAGGGGCATTGCGGTGGTAGCTTACCTCGACGACTTGCTTCTGAGAGCAGAGTCTGCCCTGGAGGGGAGCGTGGCCATCACCATGGCCTCGTTAAAGGGCTTCGGTTGCCTGATCAACCTGCAGAAGTCGACATTGACACCTGGAATATCTGGGTCTGATTCTGGACACGGAGCAGGCAAAGGTGTTCTTACCCCCGGCCAAGCTGTGGTCCCTGCAATCAGCAGTGCGAACCTTACTGTCTCACCGGCAGTCATCATTACGGTTCTGTATGCGGGTGCTGGGGCTCATGGTGTCGGCCTTCTAGGCGGTACCTTACGCTCAGAGCCACACTCGGTTACTTCAGCGAGTGATTCTGTCTCGGTGGGACAGATCCCCACTGTCTCTGGACCAGTTGGTCAACTTGGATCGTCAGACCAGGGCTTCCTTGGCCTGGTGGCTTCGGGCCCCAGCTTTGACGCGGGGAAAATCTTTTCTTCCCCTGACGTGGTCGATAATCACGACAGACGCCAGCCTGTCGGGCTGGGGGTGCATCCTGGGCTCTCTGTCGACCCAGCGTCATTGGTCGGTGCAGGAATCTCACCTTCCGATCAATGTGCTGGAGCTAAGAACGATCAGACTCTGTCCCGCTGGACGGCGAGGCTGCAAGGGCTCCCGATTTGGGTTCAATCGAACAATGCCACAGCGGTGGCGTATGTGAACCATCAGGGCGGAACGAGAAGTGCGGCAGCGGCTGCAGCTCTCATTCTGCGTTGGGCAGAACTTCACGTTCCGGCAATATCCGCCATCTAAATTCCAGGCATAGAAAATTGGCAGGTGGACTTCCTCAGTCGCCAGATGCTGGATCAGGGGGAATGGTCCCTCTGTCCAGAAGTGTTCAGCCAGATTTGCCACAAGTGGGGCATGCCAGACGTGGACTTCATGGCGTCTTGGTTCAACCACAAAGTAAAGACCTTTGTGTGCAGGACAAGAGACTGTTGGTGGTGGCCACAGACGCGCTTGTGGCACCTTGGGGTCGGTATCGTCTTCTGTATACCTATCCTCCCATCAAACTTCTCCCGCGCCTACTGCGCAGGGTGGAAGCGGAGGGAATTCCGATGATCCTGGTGGCTCCGGATTGGCCTCGGCGTCCGTGGTACGCTGACGTAGTAAGAATGGTGGCAGATGTTCCCTGGCGTCTCCCCTTGCGAGGCGATCTGCTGTCTCAGGGACCCATATTGCACCCTGCTTTACACTCGCTGGCTTTGACGGCCTGGCTATTGAGTCACAGGTGCTGAGGGACAGGAGTGTCGATGACTCAGTGGTCCCTACCATGCTGAATGCGCACAAGTGTATTTCGCGCAAAATTTATCATCGAACCTGGAAGGCCTATATTGCCTGGTGTGAGGCGGGGGGTTGGAATCCCCACTCTTATGTGGTGTCTAGGGTCCTGACTTTTTTACAACAGGGCCTGAATAAAAAATTGTCCTTGAGTACTCTCAAGGGCCAGATATCGGCCTTGGCGATTCTTTTCCAACGCCCTTTGGCATCACATTCCTTGATTCGATTTGTACAAGGTGTGCGCCATGTGGCTCCTCAGGTACGGTCGCCTATGGCACCGTGGGATTTGAATTTGGTGCTTTCAGTGCTTCAGAAGCCACCATATGAGAAGATCAGGGATATTCCCTTACAATTGTTGTCGCAGAAAGTGGCTTTCTTGGCGGTCATTACATCCGCTAGGCGGGTGTCTGAGTTAGCAGCGTTGTCCTGCAGGTCTCCTTACTTGGTCCTGCACAGGGACAAGGCGGTCTTGCGCCCGTCACCTTCTTTTTTGCCAAAGGTGGTTTCTTCTTTTCATATTAACGAAGATATTGTTCTTCCTTCGTTATGTCCGCACCCTTCACATCCTAAGGAGATTGAGTTGCATTCCTTGGATGTCGTACGGGCTTTGAGGGTGTATTTGGCAGCTACAGACTCTTTTCGGTGGTCTGACGCGTTGTTTGTGCTGACGGATGGTCCACGCAAAGGATTGTTGGCGGCCTCGTCGGCTACTGTCTCTCGCTGGATCAGACAGACCATGAGGCATGCGTATTCTGTTCGGGGCAAAGTGCCTCCTTTTCCAGTCACGGCTCATTCTACCAGGGCTGTTAGCACTTCCTGGGCTTTTTGACACCAGGCCTCGGTGTCACAGGTGTGCAAGGCGGCTACTTGGGCCTCAGTGCACACATTTACTAAGTTTTATAAAGTTGACGTGTCCGCATCTTCAGATGCTGCTTTTGGCCGTAAAGTTTTACAGGCGGCAGTGTAGGCGCGTCTGGCGCCTCTTCAGAGGTTCTGTTGGGTACAGTTGTTCTCGTCTACCCACCCCTCTTAATGACACAGCTTTGGGACATTCCCACATGTCAATGGAGAGCTGCATCTATCAGTGAACATAGGAGAAAAAGGGATTTTATTAAAACTTACCGTAAAATCCTTTTCTCTGAGTTCACTGACAGACGCAGCACCCACCCCTCTGCGTTTTTTTTTCGGTACGGCTTGTTTCGAACTGATGTACTGAGCAGAGTAGGGGGATTATATGGAAAGAGAGGACAGCCCCCTGGGAGGGGCCAGCTTGCTTTCTTTGTTTGCCTAGTTAACTCCTAATAGGATCTGCATATAACCCACATGTCAATGGAGAGCTGCGTCTGTCAGTGAAATCAGAGAAAGGGATTTTACGGTAAGTTTTAATAAAATCCCTTTATTGCAAAAAGAATAGAGTTGCATTTAAAGAAACATAAAATCCATAACATACTATGCATCCTCAGGCCCACTACTTGAGTGCAGGAGAATTGCTTTGAGACAAGTGACCATCTTACCCCTATCCTGGAGTCCTTGCACTGGCTACCCGTCGGGTTTCGCATAGACTTTAAGATCCTCTTGCTCACTTATAAGGATTTTCATGGCTTGGCACCGCATTATCTCTCTGAACTTTTATCAACTAACTACCCCCCCCCCCCCTTCGTAACCTCCGCTTCTCAAATTCTGGTTTACTGTGTGTCCCCCCTACTCACCTACACTGCATGGTAGATAGAGCCTTCTGCTATGCTCCAAAACTCTGGAATTCACTTCCTAAGAACATCAGAGAGCCATCTTCTCTAAACTCATTTAAATCAAAAAATATTTTTGTTTAGACAAGCTTTCATTTAATTGTCCCTTTTTCCTTTAAGTTATCCTGTGTATTTTTTTGTGTTTTCCTTGTAACTTTGAGAAGCCACCTTTGAAGGTGCTATATAACATAAAGTTTATTATTATTATTATTAAAGAGGAAGTAAACCCAGATGGGGTTTACTTCCTCTACAGTCCCCTGTAAATCGCATAGTAGCCCATTATGTGCCACTTACCTGCAATGTCCAGCGATGTCCCCTGTGCTGGCCGCGTCCATCTTCTGCCTCTCTACCTTCCGGGGGCCACGACTCCGGCGTTGTGACTGGCCGGAGTCGCATGACGTCACTCCCGTGTATGCCAGTCACAGCACAGTGTCAATGGAGAAACGGCACGGAGGCCGTTTCTTCACTGCGCATGTGCCGAAATGACGTTGGCACATGCAGAACATTGCATATCTCCTGAACCGTGCAGGTTTAAGAGATATGCAGGGCACCTACAGGTAAGCCTTATTCTAGGCTTACCTGTAGGTTAAAGTGGTTGTCACAGGTTGACAACCACTTTAATACCAGTGGCTTCATGATCCACCAGATTGTGGATTAAAGTGGTTGTAAACCCATAAAAACCCATAAACCCATAAAAAAACAAAAAACACCCTGCAAAACAAAGGCATAATGAGCTAGTATGGGAGCCCGGGCCCAGAAGAAACGACACGAGGGGGGGCAATTCCTCGGTGCGCATATGCCAATGATGTTGCCACAAGCGTATATGCTAAATATGTTTACAGTACCTACAGGTAAGCCTTATTATAGGCTTACCTGTAGGTACAAGTGGTGTAACTTGGTTTACAACCACTTTAAGCAAGCCGTATGTGGGATGTTTTATTATTTTATTTACACCCCTAAGTAAGGCTTTAGGGGGGAAAAAAATCATTTTTACAGGTGTTTATGTTGCTTTCGTAACTTTTATCTTTGGTTTCTTTTTCTTTTTTTCCACCTTCCTGATACTGTCAAACATTATAAAGGTTTTCAGATGTCCGACACCTCCCCTGATGAATCAGACCTAGACCTGGCCAATCAGCAGTGAGCATGAGTTTTGCTAAATGCAGGGCTAGAAGCCTAAATCAACAGGAATATGTTTGATCTCTGCAGAGAGACTACTGCTTCCACACAAAGAGCAAAGATCCCACTCTACTTGTTTTGATGCTCCTGGAATCTATTTTGCTTTTTTAAACTGAGGGTTCTGTTGGACTTTAACCGCTTGCTGACGGCTGATCGGCAAATGACGGCGACAAAGTGGCTCTGTAACGCGAATCGCCGCCTCCGGCGGTGCGTGCGCGCTCACTGTGTTCGGGGGGGCCAGGGTGCGGCGGCTTTGATTGCCGCCGGCTACCCGCGATGCCCCCCCTGGAGTGAATGAACGGAGGTCCGTGTAAGTAATCACGGACCTCCGCTCTGTGTGAGGGGGAAGGGCTGTGATCACAGCCTTCCTGTACGTGAAGGCTGTGACCACTTCCCTTCCCCAGATAGTGCAGCCCCCATACAGTTAGAACACGCCCAGGGAACATAGTTAACCCTTAGCGGGCCCCCTGCAGGTTAACCCCTTCACTGCCAATGGCATTTACACAGTAATTAGTGCATTTTTATAGCACTGATCGCTGTATAAATGCCAATGGTCCCAAAAAAGTGTCAAAACGTTCCGACATGTCCGCCCCAATATCGCAGTACCGCTAAAAATCGCAGATCGCCACCATTACTAGTAAAAAATAAAAAAAAAATAAAAACCCCAAAAATGAATTCTCATCATCCGTAAACGCGACCACTTTTGCGCAAACCAATCAATAAACGCCGATTGCGATTTTTTTTATCACAAATATGAGGAAGAATATAAATTGGCCAAAAACGGTGAAAAAAAATGTTTTTTTATATTTTTTTTTTGGATTTGTATTTTAGCAAAAAGTAAGAAATTTGTGTTTTTTTGCAAAATTGTCGCTCTTCTTTTGTTTATAGCGGCGATCATAAATGACGCAGAGGGGATCAAATACCACCAAAAGAAAGCTCTATTTGTGGGAAAAAAAGGACGCAAATTTCGTTTGGATACAACGTCGCACGACCGCGAAATTGTCAGTTAAAGCGACGCAGCGCCGAATCGCAAAAAGGGCTCCGGTCCTAAAGCTGGAAATCCTTCCGGGGCTGAAGTGGTTAATAACTTAAAGCTGAACTCCAGGAAAACAAAAAGTTCTCTCTTGCAATGGAACTACATCTGCACTGCAAGGGTTAACTGTTCATTGATATGGGGGGGGGGCAGGATACAGCTGATTTACTTACCTGACCATCTGTTCCTGAAGCTCCTCTAGAGCAATGGTTCTCAACTCCGGTCCTCGGGACCCACTAACAGGCCAGGTTTTCAGGATAACTGAAAAACATCACAGGTGATCTCATTTGATGTTCAGTGACTGCAATATTCTAGTCTGCATCTCCCCAAGGCAATACTTAAAATCTGGCCTGTTAGTGGGTCCCGAGGACCGGAGTTGAGAACCACTGCTCTAGAGCTTGAGTGGTTCCTGCTGCCTTTTCCCCCACGCGTTTGTAGGCTAACGTCCTCTGACATCAACAGGTTGGATGAAGGGCCCATATTCCTGCATTAGACATGAGGACACTGAGGAACAATCCACTGGCAAAGCATAGGGCAGTGGAGGATCAGGTAAGTAAAAGTGCTATTCCTGTAACCTAGACAAACAGTTAACCCTTGTAGTATGTGCACAGCTACAAAGCCAGGGAGGATCTTTAATTTAGCCAATAAAGATTGTAATATCAACTCAAAACTTTTTGCAGCTTCATATTAGCATCAGCAATGAGTATTGTTGGAAAATTCTGTGCAGCCGGGCCAAAACACTTCAGAAGAGGAAGGAAAATGTTAACCATGTGGGAAGGGAATAGAAGAACAGCATGTGTTATCCCTTCTTCCTTTTTCAGTGAGAAGAGGGAAGAATGTTCTAAGTCACATGAGAAGCTGTGACAACTCATCAATGACAAAATCATTCTCAAAGGGCATACCTGGTTCTGCACATCTCTCCCTATTGCTCCAGGATCAGTAGTGTAACAGGCCATGCCTGGACAAGGTCTTTTGGCACCCAAGTCAGGGATGTCAACGTTCACAACCTCCCCACCACAAAATCTCTATTAACTTAGCTCTACAAAGACTAACACAGATTTAAAATAGTAACAAAGACAAACAAACGAAGAACTATGCTTCTGTGATTGGCCACAGCTGATCACATGGCACAGATGTGATTGGCACAGTCTGTACCATGTGGTCACTGTGACCAATCTCAGCTAGCAACACAATTGTACACACTGGATGACTTGAAAGGAAGCCATCCATTTTTTCAACTGTCATGTGACCTGCTGTGATTGGCTGATGCTCTAATTTGCTTCAAAAAGGGTGGGCTCGGGCACAGAGCACTTTGCCCGAACCACACCAAGTTGTGTAACATTAGCAAATTAATATTCGCTAATGTCTTCCTGTTACTCTCTTAGGACCCTCTTCCTTATTGGCCGGGAGTCCAAAGACCCGATTGGCCACGAGTCCCAACTCCTGATTGGATGGGAGGAGAAGCGATCGCCAAAACTCAGGAGGGGATGCAAGGGGGAAGCCACGACCTGGATGGGGTAAGTGCAGGGCTGGCGGGAGGCCTGGCAGGCGACGGGTGAGCAAAGCGGCGATTGAGCGACATAGTCGGTTAGTGTCGTCCAGTGTACTGTCAACTTTTTTACCTACCGAAGGAAAGTTCAGTAGGTCAC
>BLSH010299256.1:58608-77075 GCA_018402905.1 Glandirana rugosa | reverse complement strand
GGCCCCCCCCCGGACACAGTGCCACTTTGCCGCCATCAGATGCCGGTCGGCAAGTGGTTAAACACCTGTGATCTGTCTCTCATGCTGTCTGTGAGTGTGCTTGTACTGTGATTTATATTATTCTGTGAGCAATAAAAGTCAAATCAATGAGAATCCATTCCTCAGCTTCTCCTTCACATTCGAGCGTCTCTGCTGATACCAGTTTCCTATCTTTTGGGGCTCTTACACTAATACAGTGATCAGTGCTAAAAAATATGCACTGTTACTGTACTAATGACACTGGTTGGGAAAGGGTTAACATCAGGGGAGATCAAAGGGTTAAATGTGTGTCTGACCAGTGCTTAACTACTGTGGGGGAGGTGTTTGTGCTGGGGGAAGGCATGGATCGGTGCCCCTGCTTAGCAGAGACACAGGATCCATGTCTTCTGTAGTGACAGAAAGGCGATCCGTCTTATTTACATAGGCACACCGCCATTCTTCCTGTGTACCAAAGTATTGGCAGGTGCTGGTGGACATTGAGTCCGCTGTACCCCCCGATTAGCTCTCGCTGTGTTTAATCACAGCGGAAGTGGACCGCCGATGGTGTGCACGCATGCCCCAGACCCGGAAGTACAGGATCACTCACTAGGTACGTGATCCTGTGCAGCAGAGCCCCTTTGCCATCGTATATATACACTATACAGTCGGCAAGCGGTTAAACCCTTTCCCTGCTGGCCAGCACATTGGGGCCCAGTTCCAGCATTGTAGTGCTCAAGATAAGTTCCACCTGATTATAGGTGCCTGCACAGTGTCCCCAGCAATCAATATTGCTCCTCTTTAACGGGGTGCATAAGGATTTTGCCAGTGACCAACTCCAGGGGTGACAGTTGGTATTTCTCTGTCTCTTTCAGTGAAGTCAGTGACCGCATCATTCTCATCAAAGATCAGGCAACAGCACCGGTCAGTGACAGTGGCATTCTCCCCAACAGTCACACGGCAGTGACGGTCAGTGACAGTGGCATTCTTATGTACCAGGAGAGGTCTGCTACTCTGCCTATCTGTGTCACTGATGTAATACCAAAACATTTTGCTAAAAGCTTGCAGCACGGTCTGCCTCCCACCATGTCCTTACCATATCTGCCTTGAGTCTGGGAACAGAAATTCTTTTCCTCTCCACAGAGCCTCGATCATGCTGGTATGTGTAGTTCCATTACCAATCTGTAATACAGGCTAAGTCTATCTAGGCACTACATCTCCCACAAGTCAGTTTCACCCAGAATGCTCTGTCCTTCCCATAATCCACAACAGCTCAGTTTCCTCCCCCTCTCTGTAATCCCGGGTGGTGGGCAGGCCTTTCCTTTAGCTCTCTCTGCGGCTGCATACAGTACTGCAGCTTGCCAGTGCTTTGTCGCCCTCTGCGGCTGCATACAGTTCCTAACAGCTGCAGAGAAGGATAGGAAGTGTAGGACAACAGTAGTGATAATAGCCCAGTCCCTGCTGCCAGACAGAGCAGCACTGTGGATCAGGGACTCCAACAACTTTAAAGGCCAGTCATAAAAAGAGAATTATGGAGTTTCTGAATCACACTTACCTAGGTGGATGCAGCATCTTTCCCTGCTGTTTCTGTCCACCGCCGGCTGTAACACTGAGAACGGAGCAATCAAACACAGTCGATCGCTCGGTTCCCTGAGCAGAGAGCTGGTGACTGTCAGTCACTGCTCTCTGCCCTGCCCCTCTGTGCTCACTGGAGCCCTAGGCTTTGGAAGAAGCAGGAGTGGCCAGCTTAGGCTCTCAGGGGCTCGATGAGAGACTGAGCTGAGTGCCGGACCAGGCATGTGGGCAGATCCCGACCTCATTGCCGCAATCTTGCCCAAGCTTGGATCGGCTCTGTCATGTCAGCCGACAGTGGGCTTTAGCCCGCTGTCTGCTAAAAATGGGTCATGGGAGTGCAGAACGAACTGCACTCCTGTGATCCGTAGGAGAAGTACAGCAAACAAGCTTTGGCTGTACTTCTCCTTTAATGAAGATCCAAAATGTACCTTACATCAGGAGTTTGATACAGAAACACTAACGGGTATCTGCTGCACCTACACCTTTACATTTGACATACCAACTGTATGCAGGGGCAGACCTGGGATAAGGGGTATTTGTGCTAGGAAGGGGGATATGGGATGTTTGTGCTAGAAGAGGTGATGTGGTAGAGGGGGGTGGGATTTTTGTTAGGAGGGAACATATTTTTTTTTGGGGGGGGGGGGGGTTTGTGCTAGTATGGATGATTGGGGGTGTATTTGTACTAGGAGGGGGGATTTGTGCTGGGAGGGGGATTTGGAGTGGGGGAGATGATGTGTACTTGGGGGAGGGGAATTTGAGAAGTAGAGGATTTGTACTATGAGGAATGTTTTTTTGGGGGGGTTTAATACTGGGGGTACTTGGGGAGAGAGGAATTTGAGCTGGAAGAGGGGATGGGGGAGCAAAGATTTGTGCAGGGAGGGGGGAGTTTTGCTAACACATAATGCTCATTTACACTATATTACCAAAAGTATTGGGACACCTGCCTTTACATGCACATGAACGTTAATGGCATCCCAGTCTTAGTCCGTAGGGTTCAATATTGAGTTGGCCCACCCTTAACAGCTTCAACTCTTCTGGGAAGGCTGTCCACAAGGTTTAGGAGTGTGTCTATGGGAATGTTTGACCATTCTTCCGGTAGCACATTTGTGAGGTCAGACACTGATGTTGGACAAGAAGACCTGGCTCGCAGTCTGCGCTCTAATTCATCCCAAAGGTGTTCTATTGGGTTGAGGTCAGGACTCTGTGCAGGTCAGTCAAGTTCCTCCACTCCAAACTCGCTCATCCATGTTTTTATGGACCTTGCTTTGTGCACTGGTGTGCAGTCATGTTGGAACAGGAAGGGGCCATCCCCAAACTGTTGGGTGCATAAAATTGTCCAAAATGTCTTGGTATGCTGATGCCTTAAGAGTTCGCTTCACTGGAACCAGGCATGTAATGGCCATTGGGACTACCGGGAGTTTCCCAGTGGACCGATGACTCAGTGGGCCGGTTTCACTGATAGCCTGTCAAAGTTAAGGCTGCACGGCTCACGCAGCCATTAATTTGAGCACATGTACTGGCTCCCTTCTCCTAATTTCCATTTCCTGTGTCCCTGCGCTCTGGCCACCATGTTCAGTCTCCGGCGCATTGTGATTGGGCAAATGTCATGTGCAGCGACGGGGCTGGCCTATCCGCGATCGGGATGAACCCGTCTCAGTACAAGTTTGGACCAGTGTCCCCTTTAGTTGGCCATTTACAGTGCCCCCTTGGTTGCTTCTCTTACTTCACCCAGCATTAGTTGATTTTTTGATAAATCCGTCTTCAACTGAATGTTTAGGGCCTTTGTCAAGGTGTTTTGTGACTTGAAATAGTTTTTTTGGGCCAAGATGGCCAAAATAAACTTCTTCCTTTACTAAGTTTTGTGGCTGCTGTGATTGCTGTATCACATTGGTGTTGCATCGGCTACATACAGTGTCTCAGGAGACTTCCCTTCTGCTGCTTCTCAGCCATTCAGAGGGAGCCTTGTATTTTTATTATTTAATACAAGGCCTCTCTACACTGTGCGCATCAACAGAAACAAACAACCCCTATGGCCTAGGATAGCAAATCATTCCTCTGCTCCTCCTTCCTCCGCCACCTTCCCTTCTCCATGCTAATAGACTGACTGGAGACTGCACTGTCCATAATTAGCTCTTTGCATTGAAAATCAGAAGTCTGGGGAAGCAATAATGAGAGTGCGGGAGTGAACAGCATTGAAAGTTTTAAAACTGCCAGTTCCTTGGCAAGAATTTTAACCAGTTGCCGACCGTCCGCTGTTGCTTGACAGCGGCAACTTGGCTCCATATCGTAAACCGCCGTCACCTGACGGCGGCTGTGAGATCGCGGACCGTGGGCGCTAATTGTCAAAATTGTCCAACATGTCGTAGTCCCGCTAAAAATCACAGATCACCGCCATTACAAGTAAAAAATAAAAAAACTTTAAAAAGTAAGCCATTTTTTTTTTTTTTGCAAAATTGTCGCTCTTTGTTTGTTTATAGCACAAAAAATAAAAACTGCAGAGGTGATTAAATACCACCAAAAGAAAGCTCTATTTGTGGGAAAAAGGACATCAATTTTGTTTGGGTACAACGTCGCACGACTGTGCAGTTGTCAGTTAGAGCGACGCAGTGCCGTATCGCAAAAAGTGCTCTGGTCCTAAAGGATGAAATCCTTCCGGGGCTGAAGTGTTTAATAAATATGGGGGAATGTTCATTTTATTGTGCTCAATGTGGTAAGCTAAATACTATTTTCATGAGCTAGCTCAGGGAGGGGAAAATACTGCATTTTCCCAATAGATGGAGGCAGGTATCAGGAATTTCCTATAATATCTAACCCAACAGAATTTTCTGCTTAAAATGCATGATTTAGGTTCAAACAGCACAAGACATAGCCTTTTTAAATTGTTTTTTTTTTTTGCCCATGTATAAAAATGCAGTGTCCTTATGACTTCCTGTGAGCTGACCTGGAAGCATAAGACAATGTTATCTTTCTTGTGTAAACTACTATTCTCCCTATGTAATGGAGATAATCAAAGGAAGACACGTAAATTCCAGACTATACTCCGTCCTCCATAGATACAATGCAGGTGTGGGCGTTGTCACCTGGACAGGGAGTATGTTATTCGCAGGATTAAATGATTTAAAAAAAAGGAAAAAGCCTGAAAAAAATCAAATGCAGGCACCTCATATAAGAACTGTTAGAGGAGCTCCACCCAAAAGGGGAAGCTCTGCTTGTTTTGACAGGTACCAGCTCCCACTCTCGGATCGGATCGCCATGGGCCCCTCCTTCTCTCACAGTCTTCTGGGACACATCACAGGTCCCAGAAGACTATGGGACCATTCACAAGGTGCTGCATGACTTGCACATGCACAGTAGGAAACCGGCTGTGAGGCCGCAAGGCTTCGCTACCTGTTTCCCTTACTAGAGATGCCGACGCCTGCACCCTTAGCCGACTGAAGAATAGGTTCAGGTGAGGACATCGCTGGATACCTGGACAGGTACGTGTGCTTATATTAAAAGTCAGCAGTTACAGCATTTGTAGCCACTGAACTTTAAATTTTTGGGGAGGAACCTGGAGCTCCTCTATAAGCTGCAATATATTACATTTTTGTCTTTGGGTTTAAATATGCTTTGAAAAAACAAGTATTTTTGAAGAAGTGAGTGAAGCCACTCTATCCTTTTGATGTACACCGCCAACACAGGCCACATAATTCAAGCCACTGTTTCCTCATCCAAGGTACCCCTTTATATCTGCAATCTGGCTGTACATTGCCTATTGCAAGAAAACACTATTTTGGGAAAGCGTAGCTATTCTCTACCCTTCTGTGACCAGAGTTATTCAAGGTTTAAGTGCCCAGACCACAATTAGCAGCATTCTCTGTCTGCCTGGGGAAGTTTGGGACATGGCGCCAGACCAGGGTAGGCAGCAGAATGTCCAGGGAGAATGTTGAGTCCTAAGGCACTCCCCCACCAGGGCGGCCTATTCTCCTGCATCTACAGCCTTACAGAGTGGGTTAGCTATTCACCTTCTGCATCCACAGCCTTACAGAGCATGTTAGCTATTCACCTTCTGCATCCACAGCCTTACAGAGCATGTTATCTATTCACCTTCTGCATCCACAGCCTTACAGAGCATGTTAGCTATTCACCTTCTGCATCCACAGCCTTACAGAGCATGTTAGCTATTCACCTTCTGCATCCACAGCCTTACAGAGCATGTTAGCTGGATATCATCTGTGGCTGCAGCCATACAGAGTGGCTTTGCTGGAGCTCCAGCTGCCGTTCCACAAAGGGCATTTCTCTGCCATCAGAACCCACCACTGAAGTATAGGTTTGGTGAGAGGGTTGCCAACCCACCAAACACTCTGCACCTCAAAACCAAGAGAAACTCCAGTTACACAGTTTGCCATCAGGCTCCTTAGACACTACCATACCAATGCTGCATATCACTGAGCAGTGCCACATCACCTGTTCTGGATTACCTTATTATCTCAGATACACTTAAACCCTCCCTGCACCTGTTGCTTGCCTTTTTGATCACTGTTAAGCCTTGTTCAAGTTATTCCTGCCAGATCTCTTCCTCAAGTCCCTACTTTATTGAACTAGAAGTATCTGCAAGACACTCAGCATTACCATTAATGCACCACCGAAAGGGACCCAACCACGCAAGCAGAAATATTTTTTTCCCTTGTTTTTGGAGATCACTCCTCCCAGTTTCATAGTATTTAAATAGACTTTAGCAATTTTTCACCTTCCAAAACATTGAAGTCCTGCAGGCAGACTTAGACCTAGCAAAGTAACTCCAAGGCCCAAGTAAGCGTAGCCCCTGGGGGTTTATACTATCCGTTTCTGGGTGCCCTTATGATACCCTAGGTCAGGGATCTCCAAACTATGGCCCTGCAGCTGTTGTTGAACTACATGCCCATGAGGCATTATAAAAGACTAACATCCACAGACATGAGTAGGCATGATGGGAATTGTAGTTCTTGAACAACTGGAGGGCCATAATTTGGAGACCCCTCGCTCTAGGTGACTCTGTTACAGTTTAAGTTGATTGCTAAAACCTGGGCCCTGTTACTCTGTCCTGTATTTTAATTGGATTAATACTATTATTGTTTATTTCACCCCTTACCTCTGTCTGCCTTTATCTATTTTATTTTATGACAATATATTTAGTTTGTTTTACTAATTGGTCTGGTGTTTGCATTCTTTGAAATGACATTATAGCTGGGTACTAGTGTCAATGTTGGTGTTTGTGTACTCAGCCTGGTATGTCAAAGGGGCTGAGGTCTTTGAGAAGTTTGAGGCCAGCAGCAGGACCCATCTTAACTAGCGGCTCCTTTGGAGGTGGCGCTACATGGAAATGACAAACAGAATTTATCAGCCTGTGCAAACACTGGGAGCAGAGATATACTGAATTCTATTGGTGTATGGTCCTCTACGACCAATTGATATGTATGAGTAGCATAAAACAGGAGTAATACATGTAAACAACCAATATTGTATTTAGGAGATTGTTAAGGCTTTAGCCAGACACAGCTTAGCCCGTACAGTTATGTCCATGGCCCACACCCTAGACATGGCATCTTGGTCTTTGTCTGAAGTTCAAACATTCTTTTAATGCTTTTTTACGTAGATCACATTTGGCGTACTTAAGCAGCTGCTCGGTATAATAAACGGTCTATAATACCAAATGCTGAACTGGGGGAAGAATCTGGAGTATTAATTCTTGATCAATGGAAAGAATTGTCCTATACAGACATAGCTTTTCATATTTAGCAAGACAACTGGATTAGAGCAATTCGGATGAGATAAAGAGCAGCACTGTAAGCAATAGTTCAACAAGTACACATAAAAATTACACTTTAATCTAAGTCTCCATAATCCTCCTGCTGCATTTTCCAAACCTTTTTTTGATTGGATTATGGTGATGACAGATACCCTTTCACCAACCTAAAAAAAGTACTGTATATGGGCATAGGGATTGTACAAAAGATAAATAAATATATTGTCACTTATAGAACCAACAAGTTCCCTAAGGCATTAAATACCAAAATCTTATTATTGACCCAAAAGGGATATCCTAACTGAATGACCCTGCTATTGAAATATTAAAATATATAACCACCAAACAAAAACATAGAATTATAGTTCCAAACTAAACTAAACCAGCAAAAGCGCCAAAAATAAAAATATTAAACAAAAAAACACAAAAATGAAAATCAAAAAATACAAACAATAGCCAGAAGAATGCTGAAAACAATTAAAAATCGTCTTCCCCTGAACGTGCCATGGACCAAATGATATGTGTACATATCTGCACAGCTCAAAGCTCTTTGAAGTTATTATTATTATACAGAATTTATATACCGCCAATCGTTTTTTCAGTGCTTTTACAATATAAAAGGAGACAGTACAATTACAATACAGTTCAATTCAGAAGGACTAGAAGGGTCCTACTCGTGGAGTTTACAATCTAAAGGGAGGAGGAGGTGGTAGAAAAGATAACAGCTGTGGGTGATAATCTAATAGAGGTGGCCAAAGTACAGTTTTTAGGTGGAGGTGGGGAAAGTTTTCCCAAATAATCAAGTTTTCTGGGATCGCCTGGACAGGATAGGAGCTAACTGGATATATTGGGGTAGGGAGTTCCAGAAGATGGGAGAGGTTCCGAAGAAGTCTTGAAAGTCAGCACGGGAGGAGATAATGAGGAAGTTAGAGAGCACAATGTTATGGGAGGAGTGGACGATTTGGTGAGATTGGTGATGTGCTATTTATTTCAATGATAAAATCATGAGGGGGGGGGATATTACAAGCTCAGTTTTAGATGGAATTTGAGAAAATGGTGTGACAGCCCTACTGTTATGTTGCTTAGTACATTTGTGAAGCATAAGGAGACTGGGGGGGGGCGGCTGGGGGGAGATGAGGTGAGATGGGGAGTAGAAAGATAGTTCTGGGTATCATTGGTGTAGAGGTGGTATTGGAAGCCATGGGAGGTTACTAACTGGCCCAGGGAAGAGGTGTAGCGAGAGAATGGGATGGACCCTAGGCCAAAGCCTTGGGGTACCCCAAGAGAGGAGGGTGAGGAGCAGAAAAAATAGTTGTAGGTGACAACAATAAGTGAGTAAGAGGAGAACCAGGAAAGGGAGTTGAGTTTATTGAGGTGGAGCGGGTGGTTGACTGTGTCAGAGGCAGCAGAAAAGTCTAAGAGTATGAGTATAAAGTACAGATGCAGCATCAAGGCAACCATGGTAATTATCAGCAAATGTGAAAAAGGTAAGTCATTTCCAAGACTTGCTGCATTTTTCCTTTGATTTGTATCAATATTTTTTATTCACTTGCAATGTGCCTTTGAAAATGCTCATACATGTGATTTATCCAGGAGGGTCAATTCCCTAGAAGAGTCATCCCCTCCCTTATTTCCTGTCATAGCCCTTTCCTCTTCAGGGAATGTATAATTATTGTCTGTGATCCTTCACCCTTCGCCCCACCTCCCTACATAACCGTAGCAGCCAGGGGAGAAGCAAAGAGAATACCATTGAGTATCAGTTGAGTAACAGCTCTTAGGCTCTTAAGTCCCTGTTCAGGTGATAGCTTTGAGGTCCTTGAGCTGCAGTTAGGGTAGTCTTTATGCACATCTGTGGGTGCGCTCATTGGCTGAAAGAGGAACTGTGTTAATGACGAGTAGGGGATGCTAACTTCGCCCATTCTACGCTTTTGGAATATGCCCCAGAAATAAAGGTGACAGAAGGTGATTGCTTGACCAACTGTTTCCCAACAACCCTTGTCTATAACAGCTTTCCTGTGCTCCAGTTCAGGCATGCTATCTAGCAAGCTTTCAACAAAGGGCTCAAATCGCTCCAACTTGGTCCTTTTTCAAAAGTACAGCAGTTCAAGCATACTGTACACAATCAGTGGCCATTTAGAACTGCTGTGGGAGAAACACATCTGGCATTTAGGGCCCTTTAGATTCTCCTTATTTCTTTCAAATGATAAAACTATTCTGTGGCTAAACAATGCCCACTACTCTGTCTCATTAGCATGACCAGTCCCAGAATGCACAGCGGCCCACTGGATGACCCTTATGTGTCTCACCTCAATGTCGACTCATCCTCAGAGGGCATATATTCATGGGCGTCCACAGAACTTTTTTCAGGGGGGGGCATCATTTTATGGTCACCCATGCTCCGCCCCTTTCGACGATTTAAAGGGGGAAATGGCAGACTTTATTCCAGGAATGTGCTATGTACAGGGTGCAGATTCCAGGAGTGTGCTATGTACAGGGTGCAGATTCCAGGCGTGTGCTATGTACAGGGTGCAGATTCCAGGCGTGTTCTATGTACAGGGTGCAGATTCCAGGCATGTGCTATGTACATGGTGCAGATTCCAGGCATGTGCTATGTACAGGGTGCAGATTCCAGGCATGTGCTATGTACAGGGTTCAGATTCCAGGAGTGTGCTATGCCAGTGTACATATCCAATCCCCCGCACAGAGCTCTCTTCCCCCACAGAAAAGAATTGTCTATAACTCACATTGGCAGGTCAAGCTCCTAGCACAGGCTTCTGCAGGTTCTGCAGGTCAGTGCTGTCTTAACACCGGACGATGGAAAGTCCTGCCGACTGCCATAAACAGTGTAATCTTCCTTCCTGTGCCGGGAGCTGGTACATGGAGTGTTCCAGCACCTGCTCACAATCTGCGCAGACACCTTGCGATCCCTGGTTCCAGGGGGGGGGGGGCACTTGTCCCCCCTTGCCCCTACCTGCGGACGCCCATGCATATATTGGTAGGCATTGATTTGGTTAGCTTTGTTCAGTGGCAGTACCATAGTACCCTAGCAACCTGAGGCATGATTATTGCTAATACAGTCAGATTTGGCAATTTTTGAGGGTCTCTGAGGAGGCAACTTTCTTTAAAACATGGCGGCTTGCCAGTTTATTGGTAAAATGTTTGTAGGTTAAAAAAAAACAAAACAGAAAATAAGTCCTTGCCATCCGGCGCTAAACTAAACAGTATAGTTTCCTCACTATACGGTGTGGGGCTGGCCCCCGACACCCACAAAACATAAGCCAAAATGCAAACCTTGTCTTAAAGTCCAAAGAGAGACAGAGCTCCCTCAGCTCAAGTGAGATCTCTTCCTGATTATTTATGCCACCTGCGGGTGGACTCCAGTGGACCACAAACTTCATGGCGGCTGGTAAAATCCAGCCCGGACTCTGTTTAAACCAGTCCAAATTAACTCATATTAGGCGACAGGTAGCATCCGTCTACCACTTCACCTTGCATACTGTCACAGCAGATTATAAGACTGTTCAAAAGTGATGGTGGACAGGTTGAGGAGTGTGATTGAGGGAATGGAGGAGAGGAACAGATGTGTGCAGTGCCTGGAAGAATGATAGCTAAAAGTTTGGTGTGTTTGAGGGATTTTATAGTGGTGTAAAAAGAGGAAGAAAAAGTTGGCAGTGCTAACAATTGATTTTGAGAAGGCATATGATAGAGTGGAGCTTTATACAGTATGTGACAACACTGAAGAAATGACACTTTGCTGCAATGTAAAGTAGTGAGTGTACAGCTTGTATAACAGTGTAAATTTGCTGTCCCCTCAAAATAACTCAACACACAGCACTGGTCATCTTGGAGGTGTGTTTAGGGTCGTTATCATGTTGGAATATTACCTGCGGCCCAGTCTTCGAAGGGAGGAGATCATGTTCTGCTTCAGTATATCACAGTACATGTTGGCATTCATGGTTCCCTCAATGAACTGTAGCTCCCCTGTGCAGCACTCATGCAGCCCCAGACCATGACACTCCCACCACCATGCTTAACTGTAGGCAAGACGCACTTGTCTTTGTACTCCTCACCTGGTTGCCGCCACACATGCTTGACATCATCTGAACCAAATAAGTTTATCTTGGTCTCATCAGACCACAGGACATGGTTCCAGTAATCCATGTCCCTAGTCTGCTTGTCTTCAGCAAACTGTTTGTAGGCTTTCTTGTGCATCATCTTTAGAAGAGGCTTCCTTCTGGGACAACAACCATGCAGACCAATTCAATTTGCAGTGTGTGGCGTATGGTCTGAGCACTGACAGGCTGACTCCCCACCCCATCCCTTTAACCTATGCAGCAATGCTGGCAGCACATATACATCTATTTCCCAAAGACAACCTCTGGATATGATGCAGAGCACGTCAATTTAACTTCTTTGGTCGACCACGGCGTGGTCTATTCTGAGTGGAACCTGTCCTGTTAAAACGCTGTATTGTCTTGGCCACTGTGCTGCAGCTCAGTTTTAGGGTCTTGGCAATTTTCTTATAGCCTTGGCCATCTTTATGTAGAGCAACATATCTTTTTTTTTTTTAGATCCTCAGAGAGTTATTTGCCATGAGGTGCCATGTTGAAATTCCAGTGACCAATATGAGAGAGTGAGAGCAATAACACAAAATTTACCACACCTACTCCCCATTCACACCTGAGACCTTGTAACACTAACAAGTCATATGACACCGGGGAGGGAAAATGGCTAATTGGGCCCAATTTCGACATTTTCACTTAGGGGTGTACTCACTTTTGTTGCCAGTGGTTTAGGCATGAATGGCTGTGTGTTGAGTTGTTTTGAGGGGACAGCAAATTTACTTTGCTACAATGTAAAGTAGTGAGCGTACAGCTTGAATAACAAAGTGCCATATCTTCAGTGTTGTCACATGAAAAGATATAATAAAATATTTACCAAAATGTGAGGGGTGTACTTACTTTTGTGAGATACTGTGTGCTCATAGTGTTGGAAATGATGGGTCACTGGAATAAATTATTAGATGGATTACAAGTATGTATAGTGGAATGGTAAGCCGGATGCAAGTTAATGGATGGTTGACAGAGGAAGTGTATATTAAAGAGGAGTTCCAGGCTGGGAAAAAAAATAAAAGTCAGCAGATACAAATACTGCAGCTGCTGACTTTTAATATAAGGACACTTACCTGTCCAGGGATCCCACAATGTTGGCACCCCAGACCGATCTGTCCATCGGCTCTGGGTGAAGGTGCCAACATCTTCACTAGGGAAACGTGAAGTGAAGCCTTGTGGCTTCACAGCCTGTTTCCTACTGCGCATGTGTGGTCTTTCTAAATGGTCCCACTGTCTTCTGGGACCTGTGTGCCTCCCAGAAGGCAGTGGGGGAAGGAAGAGGGCCTGGAAATTGCATAGATTGCCGCACAACGATTGCGGCGATCTTACACGGAAGTGGGATCGGGTACATGGTTTTTCAGGTATTCGCTTCCCCCCTCCACCCTGAAAGGTGCCAAATGTTGCAGCAGAGGGGGGGGGAAGCAAAAAAGCAGAGCTTCCTCTGTTGAGTGGAGCTCTGCTTTAAGTCTGGTGTGAGGCTGCGGTGTCCTCTGGCCTGTGTTGTTTGTACTGTATGTGCAATTGATCCTTTGTTGTGAATGATGGGGAGGGATAAATTGATAAGGGTGGATGGAGGGTCCTGGCTGTGGGGGAAATTTTTGGATGCAATATATGGATTAATATATGCAAGAATGAAGAGGGTGAAATTTTTGGTCAATGTGTTCTGTATAGCAAGTTTTTTTAGTGTTATCGTGGACAAGGGTATGTATTATACTGCTCTCATGCACATTGCTGGATCGGGATGGGGCATGGGTAAGTATAAGCGGCGGCTGGGGGCTGCACCCAGAAGGTTTCTCACCTTAATGCATAGGTCCTCTTTATGAAGAGATCGGGGTCTATTAGTCCTCAGATCTCTCCTCTGCCCTAAAAGTAACTGATCAAACAGAATCCTCTTCTAGTCTCTTACATCACAGGAGGGAGGCGGGTACTCTACTGGCCATGGATCCGAGCAGCGGTGGTACTGGGCTCCCCAATCTCATTGGAGAGCCCGGTAAAGCCAGTGGGTGGCAGCGAGAGGGGCCCCCTTCCTCTCCCTGTTGAAGTGATCAAGCAGCTGTAGCAATGTTGCCAACCTACCAGATTGAAATTTACTGACACAACACAACCAAAATTTACTGGCACAGCCACGTTTTTACTGACATTTTCAAAAGTTACAACATTACAGTTTTAACTTCAAATTTCAGTATTTAGGCTACAAACAAGTACAATATTCAATTAGCAATGTGATTTAAGATACATATTAAGGGAAAATAATATTTCTTATTTTATTTTTAATATAGTAAGTAAGTAGCTCAGGGACAGAATGGGCGCACACACATGAAATGGACTCTCGCTGTGACACTGACAGCAGTGTGTAGCAGCAACCGACACAACACATCCCCTCCTGAGTCACAGTAACAGTCTCTCTCCACACCAGGTGGTCCCTCCACTCCAAACAGCACTGAAAGTCCCATTCTCGGCTTGCCTTGCTCCTGTCCTGCAGACCCGCTTGAAGCTCCGGCCACTCTGCTTGGCTCCCTTGCACCATGATTTCGCACGGCACTCTCAGGCACTACCTCCACCAGTCCCGTCCTCTGCCGGCACTGACTGAAGTTGAACACACTGTAGCAGGCACATGGATGGTCTCGGCTGCCTCAGGACCTGAACTGCGTATGTGCAGTTCCGAACCCAGTGTCACGGCCATATTTTTCACTGGCAACCTTGTCCTCTTACTGGCATTTACTGGGAGGAGAAAAGTGCCAATTTTTTACTGACTGCCAATCTACATTAAAGCCCATCGTTGGCTGAACATTTTGGTACAGCTGCAGCCATCATCCCGGTATAACCACTTCAACCCAAGGATGTATGGGTACATCCTAAGAGGCTGAAGTGGTTAAATATATTCCTGCATAGACCCCCAATAGATATAAATTCAGTGCACCTTGACCACATTACCCAAAAGTAGCAGTGAAATCACCTATACATAGCCTGTACAGAGATCAGAACTGTGGGAGAAACCCCCCAGGTGCTGCCACTACTTTCTCCAAGCAAAAAACTACAGTGGGGACAGATACACAGAGGAAGAGCAGCAGTGACCCCTCTTTATTATAGGCTACATGTAGCTATTGATATAAATTCAAACAACGCAGCCCTTTCAATCACACTAGCAGCTGAACACTAAAAGGTAATTTATCACAACCCTTCAGAGAAGTCCATAATAAGAAAAAGTGCAGCACTTAAAAAAAAGGAAAGAAAAGACAGTCCTCTTGATAAAGGCCACCCCGTGTGGTACAGTGAGCGAATGTTCAGACAAACGGACATAAGTGCTCTGGTGACACACTTCCTCCACCAACCACACTAGCAGCTCACCTTCCCTATCAGGCTCTCATTACAGGAGCCCAATAGCGCTTGTTGTTACAATCAGAACCTCAAGTACGGATGACCCCAAGGGCGGAAGATGTCACATATTTCTCTTCTGAGCCTCTCCAATAAGAATCCACCACTCCAAATGAACAGACAGTGTCGCTACCTCCCCTTCAGAGACACTCCAAATAGGGACCCACAACTCCAGCTTACAGAGAAATGAAAGTAAACATACCAGATCTAGTGCTCACTGTATATTAAGAACTTTTTATTCAATAAAATGAAGGTACTCACATAAAAAGCACTTATACCAAGTGCTAGGTGTAGATTGCATGTAAAAACGAGTAACACGGACGCTCACATGGACGTCCACGCTTGGAGACAGCGGCGGCTGCGGATGACGTCACTTCCCCTTCTGAACGCGTATCTTCCATACCGGAACTTCTTCAGCGGATAGGGAAGTGACGTTCACATCCGCTTAAATAACAACACCACTATACTCCTTCACTATAGCACCCAATAGCCGCTACATGGTAATCAGAGGCCCAACCCACTAGTCAAATGGACTGAACCCACCTCCCAACAGCCAGGACTGAGCATACCAATAGATTTTAATTTATATAAATGCCCAAATAGTCCTTGCAAAGGAAACTTCAAGCGTGGACGTCCATGTGAGCGTCCATATTACTTGTTTTTACATGCAATCTACACCTAGCACTTGGTATAAGTGCTTTTTATGTGAGTACCTTCATTTTATTGAATAAAAAGTTCTTAATATACAGTGAGCACTAGATCTGGTATGTTTACTTTCTTGCCTCTGTGAGCTGGAGTTGCGGGTCCCTATTTGGAGTGTCTCTGAAGGGGAGGTAGCGACACTGTCTGTTCATTTGGAGTGGTGGATTCTTGGAGAGGCTCAGAAGAGAAATATGTGATATCTTCCGCCCTTGGGGTCATCTGTACTTGAGGTTCTGATTGTAACAACAAGCGCTATTGGGCTCCTGTAATGAGAGCCTGATAGGGAAGGTGAGCTGCTAGTGTGGTTGGTGGAGGAAGTGTGTCACCAGAGCACTTATGTCCGTTTGTCTGAACATTCGCTCACTGTACCACACGGGGTGGCCTTTATCAAGAGGACTGTCTTTTCTTTCCTTTTTTTTAAGCGCTGCACTTTTTTCTTATTATATACATGTAGCTATTAGCTACTGCACAGAGGCAAAGTACAATAGTTGTTTCATGCTGGATGTATGCACAAATGGTGAAAGAATAAATAGATGTGACCTAAATTTAAGTAAGAATAGAAAAATCTCTTGTATTTAGACAATATTTATTTGACCCAAATTTCAGCTTTAATGGGGAGGTTGGAAAAAGGCAATCAGATTTTTTCCACAGAGATAAGCTTTACATTTAGCAAGCTTTGGCAGGCATTTACAAAACATTTAGTGAATATATGCAGATGTCATGGACTCACAGAGCTTGCTAAAAGTCTGTTAGCTTTTCTGTATCTCTATTTCTAGAGTAAGTCTACCACGTAGAGCCAATCAGTGAACTGCTAATGAAATCCAAACTCTAACCATCCAATCGCAGGAAGGGAGGGGAAATCTTTCTATGGGGATGCTAATTCTGGTGACCACCAAGGGTTCCCTTGCTTTCATAGCGCCCTCTACCATAGGTAGGTGCTAGGTTATAGATTTTTGTATAGGAAAGGCAAATTTAGTTGGGACAAGCAAAACAGTGCAGCGCTGAAAGAAGTGAATAAATAAAGTGAATAAAAATTCCCACTAGCTAGTAGGGAGAAATTTATATGTGTATAAATTCATCACATACATAAAAACTTCATATTGGTGAGCATAACCCTTAGATGAATTGACTAAACATAAGAGTCCATGATTCCAATGAGTAAATAACTCCTTATTGGTATACGTTCATAATATAATACCACAAGGGATTCCTCTATTTCATCAGACGATACTCATTCAGTTGATAAGATATTCCAGAAACCAAGGATATCACCCAGGTGGAACAGGGGGAAGGTAAACTTCAAGTTGTCACCCACATAAAGTGTCACCGCCACCAGGAGTAATACAAGATACTCTTACCAGATAGAACTGGATAAACCGCATGTGTCTCCACCAGGGCACATCACATGGACTCCCGTCAGAGTTCCTTGGGTGGCAACTCCTCTTCCAGGGGACACACTCGAGCTATATTTTCCACAACCCGGTCTTATAGGCATAGGGACCTCCACATCAATGTCCTTCAGTTATGAATAAACTCTACAGGATATCCTTATATCACCTCAGTAAAAACGAAAGGCGCTACATAGCATGATATCCTTTAACCAGTAGGTATTTTATTTAAAAAAAAATGCACTTGCATGCTCCAGAGTAAAAACGTACAAAATGGAATTCCACAGATTTAATAAAAAGATGGCGCAATGGTAATGAGCAGGCCCTAAGGGTGACGTGAGCCTGCTCACTTACTCTGCTTGCTCACTTACTTACTTGCGTTTTTACTCTGGAGCATGTAAGTGCAACTTTTTAAAATAAAATACCTACTGGTTAAAGGATATCATGCTATGTAGCGCCTTTTGTTTTTACTGAGGTGATATGAGGATATCCTGTAGAGTTTATTCATAACTGAAGGACATTGATGTGGAGGTCCCTATCCCTATATGACCGGGTTGTGGAAAATATAGCTCGAGTGTGTCCCCTGGAGGAGGAGTTGCCACCCAAGAAACTCTGGCGGGAGTCCATGTGATGTGCCCTGGTGGAGACACATGCGGTTTATCCAGTTCTATCTGGTAAGAGTATCTTGTATTACTCCTGGTGGCGGTGACACTTTATGTGGGTGACAACTTGAAGTTTACCTTCCCCCTGTTCCACCTGGGTGATATCCTTGGTTTCTGGAATATCTTATCAACTGAATGAGTATCGTCTGATGAAATAGAGGAATCCCTTGTGGTGTTATATTATGAACGTATACCAATAAGGAGTTATTTACTCATTGTAATCATGGACTCTTATGTTTAGTCAATTCATCTAAGGGTTATGCTCACCAATATGAAGTTTTTATGTATGTGATGAATTTATACACATATGAATTTCTCCCTACTAACTAGTGGGCATTTTTATTCACTTTATTTATTCACTTCTTTCAGCGCTGCACTGTTTTGCTTGTTACGTCTTTCCAATTTTTGTTGATTTTGGTGTGCTGGCAGCTTGTTTTTTGTTTTTACTTTTTTTGTTCAGGTAGCACAGTAATATTTTCTTCACTTTAAATTTAGTTGGGAATCAGGCCTAATTGTTTTGAATCTGGGCAGGGGAGTGGCTCAGGGAGTGCTGGTGACTCACAGGCAGTGTGCTTCTGGAGTTTTTGTTCGACGGTCGTGTGGTTTTAGTTGTTTTTAACCTTTCTGCATTGTTCGTTTTGTCACGTCGCGACTTTCTTCACTTATTTATTTCACTTATTTTTACGGGTGATCAATCATCCCTCTTTAAGTATACACATATTTAAGTAGTGTATGTATTTTTGAAGTATAACCACTCGTATTGGGAATCTACTTAACTGATTTGTATTCTCAGGTACTAATGTTACTCATTTATTGAGGAATAACCATATGCAAGTATTATATTGTGGTGTTCCCTAAGGAGATAAAGTAGTCT
>BLSH010299256.1:33210-54551 GCA_018402905.1 Glandirana rugosa | reverse complement strand
AGATGATTTTAGAACAGTTATATGGCTTCTACCATTAATTAATACTTTTCAGACACAGTTTGAAGATGATCCACATTCACCTCCATTTTTGCTTTTTTTATGTTTTTATTTTTTAAAAAATATTTACAGTTATTTCCCTGTCCCCATTTTTTTGTAGGGCACTTGCCCTACCCTTACCCCCATTTTACTTCCTTTTGCAGCCCTCTGGGGCTTTCCAGGACTTTGTTACAGCCATTTTTGTGCATAAAAGTTCGGGTCCCCATTGATTTCAATGGGGTTCGTTGTCCGTGCGATCGTTCGGGTTCCGTCCGGACCCGGACCCGGACTTTGTCCCGAAGTTCGGACGGACCAGCAGAACCCGAACTTCCAGAGGTTCGCTCAACTCTAATTATGAACGTATACCAATAAGGAGTTATTTACTCATTGGAATCATGGACTCTTATGTTTAGTCAATTCATCTAAGGGTTATGCTCACCAATATGAAGTTTTTATATATGTGATGAATTTATAAACACATGTGAATTTCTCCCTACTAACTAGTGGGAATTTTTATTCACTTTATTTATTCACTTCTTTCAGCGCTGCACTGTTTTGCTTGTTACGTCTTTTCCAATTTTTGTTGATTTTGGTGTGCTGGCAGCTTGTTTTTTGTTTTTACTTTTTTTGTTCAGGTAGCACAGTAATATTTTCTTCACTTTAAATTTAGTTGGGAATCAGGCCTAATTGTTTTGAATCTGGGCAGGGGAGTGGCTCAGGGAGTGCTGGTGACTCACAGGCAGTGTGCTTCTGGAGGGTTCCGGAAGAAAGGGCGGAAAGAGAGGTGGAACTGCCTGGAGTGTCCGAGGAGCCCTAACCAATCCCCAAATTGGATTGGCAGGGGGCAAGCCTCCTCAAATACTCAGGGTCAGCCCAGTCAGGGAGGAGAGTTCGGGTGGAAGAGATGGAGTAGTGCGGAGGCTGTTGAGGCCTTGGGGTAAGCCCCTAGTCTGGGGGGGGTGACCTTGGCCTGGGGCTCGGGTGCATCCAGGAGGAGAGTGAGATCCTGGAGGAGAGGCACAAGTGAGAGAGCAAGAAAGGACAGTAGGAGAGAGTACTACCAGTGAGAACTACAAGTGTCAGGTGTCGGTGAGTTACACACACCCTGGGAAGCTGGGAGAGGCATGCTGGAGCAGATTGGGGTGAGAGACAATCTGAGAAGGGTGCAAGAGCCAGTTGGGACTGTGGTGTCACCGGGCAGTGAAGTGGGTCGTTGCAGCCAGGAGGGCTGGCAGGACCCGAAGAGGATGGGCTGGGAGCAGTAGTCCATCAAGAAGGGCTGCTGATAGAAGTTGCGGGGCCCCATTCACACTATTTGACAGGGCCCCCCCAAGAAAGTATTAAATCTATATTTCGCTAAAAATACAATAAAACTATTAGCAGACACAAATACAACATAACTCACAGAATTCCTGCTAAATCTAAAAGATAAACTGAGTTAATAAATAAAAAAGAAGATGAGATAAAAAAAATATACAGGCTCCGGGATCAGAGGGACAGAGTGAGAGAAGAAAAGTTAAGCTCCATGCACACTGGGCTTAAAAAAACTCCAGTTCAATTGTCAGAAAAAAACGCTCATATAGAACTTTTTTTTTTTACAACGTTTAGGAGAACCAGAAGGGTTTTTTTTTTTGTCTCTTTAGGCCTCATTTACATTGCTGCTGGTAAACAGATGTTTTGAAGCATTTGGGCATTTTTTGCCCCTGAACTTTCCTTTATGTTATCTTATCAGTACATTTACACAGGTTTGTTTAAGGTCGTTTCCAGGCAGTTGAGTTTAACCACTTGCCATCCGCCCACCGTCAAATGACGGCGGGGCGGAACGGCTCTCGTTCTGGGTGGACGTCATATGACGTTGCCCCTTTAAGCCAGGATTGCACGCGATCGGGCATGCGCATCCCGGCTCTGTCGGTGTCGGCGTGTCCCCAGGACACACCGCGTCACAGACGGGGGTGAACAGCCATTGGCCATGGCTGTTTACCATGTGATCGCCCGTGACAAATGGCACTTTCCCCCATTCGCACGGCGCACTGGAGCGTGGTGCGCGTCGGTGGTAGCGTGTTCCTAGGGAACACTGCCTGTCACCGACACTGGTATCAGCCGCGGGCCAGTGGCTGTTACCTTGTGATCGGCTGTGATCTACTTCACAGCCGATCACATGCAATGTAAACAGAGCGGTAAACAGTTTCCAGTGTGAGGAGAGAAGAGCTAGGATCAGTGAGTTACTGATCTGTCAAGAAAAAACACACCCTGTCACTTCACTCCTGCCCCCCCAATGCACCTGTCACCCAACAATCACCCCATATGCCCCCATAAAGTGTACCTGTCATCATACTGCCATCATAAAGTGCACCTGTCACCCATCACCCGTCAGTGACCGTGGCCTGTCACCCATCAGTGACCATGGCCTGTCATCCGTCACCCATCAATGACCGTGGCCTGTCACCTGTTATCCATCAGTGACCGTGGCGTGTCACCCGTCACCCATCACTGACCGTGGCGTGCCACCCATCACTGACCGTGGTGTGTCACCCGTCACCCAACACTGACCGTGGCATTTCACCCGTCAGTGACCATGGCATGTCACCCGTCACCTATCAGTGACCGTGGCTTGTCACCCACCAGTTACCGTGGTGTGTCAACCTCCACACATCAGTGGCCTGTCACCCAACACTGACCGTGGCCTGTCACCTGTCACCCATCACTGACCATGGCCCATCACCCATCAGTGATCATCGCCAGTCACCGTGGCCTGTCACCCATCACCCATCAGTGACCACCGCCAGTCACCCATCACCCATCAGTGACTGTGACCAGTCACCCATCAGTGATCACTATCAGACACCCGTCACCCATCAGTGACCACCGCCAGTCATTCGTCACCCATCAGTGACCACCGCCAGTCACCCGTCACCCATCAGTGTGCCACCGCCAGTCACCTGTCACCCGTCATGCATCTGTGATCACCGCCAGACACCGGTCACCCATCAGTGACCACTGCCAGACACCCGTCACCAATCAGTGACCACCGCCAGACACGCGGCACCCATCAGTGACCACCGCCAGTCACCCATCAGTGACCACCACCAGTCACCCATCAGTGACCATCACCAGACATCCGGCACCCATCAGTGACCACCGCCAGTCACCCATCACCTATCAGTGACCACCGCCAGTCACCCATCAGTGACCTCCACCCATCACCCATCAGTGACCTCCACCAGTCACCCGTCACCCATCAGTGACCACCACCAGACACCCATCACCCATCAGTGACCACCACCAGACACCCGGCACCCATCAGTGACCACTGGCAGTCACCCATCAGTGACCTCCACCAGTCACCTGTCACCCATCAGTGACCACTACCGCCAGTCACCCATCACCTATCAGTGACCACCGCCAGTCACCCATCAGTGACCTCCACCCCTCACCCATCAGTGACCTCCACCAGTCACCCGTCACCCATCAGTGAACACCACCAGACACCCATCACCCATCAGTGACCACCACTAGACACCCGGCACCCACCAGTGACCACTGCCAGTCACCCATCAGTGACCTCCACCAGTCACCCGTCACCCATCAGTGACCACCACCAGCCACCCATCAGTGACCACCACCAGTCACCCGTCACCCATCAGTGACCACCACCAGTCACCCATCAGTGACCACCACCAGACACCCGTCATCCATCAGTGACCACCGCCAGTCACCCATCACCTATCAGTGACCACCGCCAGTTACAAATCACACATCAGTGACCACTGCCAGTCACCTATCACCCATCAGTGACCACCGCCAGACACCCGTCACCCATCAGTAACCACCGCCAGACCCCCGTCACCCATCAGTGACCACCGCCAGTCACCAGTCACCCATCAGTGACCACCGCCAGTCACCCATCTGTGACCATCGCCAATGACCTGTCAGTGACCGTCACACCCATGAGTAAACATCACCTGTAAAAGTCTCACACATTTGGCATCGCCATACTCGGGAGGAGTAGCAGAATGCATTTGGGGTGTCATTTTTGCTATGTACATGCTATGTGTTGGAAATATCATATAAATGGACAACTTTGTGTAAAAATAAAAGCGTTTAAATTTTTTTCCCACATTTTCCAAAAACTACTGGAAAAAAATGACATGTTCAAAAGACTCATTATGCCTCATAGATTATACTTTGGGGTGTTTGCTTTCCAAAATGGTGTCATTTTGTGGGCAATTCCATTGTTCTGGTGCTCCAGGACCTTCAAAAGTGTAATAGGTAGGTGGTTGAGAAATGAGATGTGTAATTTGTACTCGCAGAATGCCTGAAGGTGCTACTTCAATGTTGGGCCTCTGTATGTGGCCAGACTGTGTAAAAGTCTTACACATGTGGTATCATGAGGGGAGTAGTAGAATGTATTTTGGGGTGTCATTTTTGCTATGTACATGCTATGTGTTGAAAATATCTTATAAATGGACACCTTTGTGTAAAAAAAATGTGTTTTCATTTTTTCCCACATTTTCCAAAAACTACTGGAAAAAAAGTAATTACTCATTATGCCTCATAGCTTATTCGTTGGGGTGTTTGCTTTCCAGAATGATGTAATTTTGTGGGCAATTCCATTGTCCTGGTGCTCCAGGGCCTTCAAAAATGTAATAGGTCGTCATGACATTAGATGTGTAATTTATGTCCCTAGAATACCTGACAGCACTCCCTGCATGTTGAGCCTCGGTATGTGGCCAGGCTATGAAAAAGTCTCAGACATGTGGTATCTCCATACTCAGGAGGAGTAACAGAATGTGTTTTGGGTTGTAATTTGTGGTATGCATATGCTGTGGGTGAGAAATAACCTGTTACAATGACAATTTTGTGAAAAAAAAAAAGAAAAAAAAATCTTAATTTTGCAAAGAATTGTGGGAAAAAATTACAACTTACTAAATACCTTGGAATGTCTACTTTCCAAAAAGGGGTCATTTGGGGGGTATTTGTATTTTCCTGGCTTGTTAGGGTCTCAAGAAATGAGATAGGCCGTTAGTATATCAGGTGTGATCAATTTTCAATGATTGGCACCATAGCTTGTAGACTCTATGGCCTCATACACACGGATGTTTTTTGACGCCGGCGTTTTCTGGCGTTTTTTGCAGCTCTCCATGTTAGTCAATGGCCCCATAAAAACGCAGACATTTTTGGGCTGTAGATGGCGTCGGCGTTAGTGAGCTGAAACTAGAACCCACAGCCAGCGCGTTCTGAGGCTGTAACGTTTTGGCGGTTTGTGACGCCGACGCTGGTAAACGCTCACTAACGCCGTACAGGCGTTAACCGGCGGTTTTTGACGCCGACGTTTTTAGGTTGAAAAATAGCAGAGGGATGATTTTTTTTAAAAAAAACGCCTATTGATGCAGACGCTCACTAACGCTCACTAATGCCGATGCATAACACCGAAAACGCTGATTTTTTTTCCTTGACGTCGAGCCCGACGTTTTGTTTATTTTTTAAGAAACGTCCATGTGTATGAGGCCTTAAGCTTACACAAGGACCAAATAATATACACTTATTTGGGTTATTTTTACCAAAGATAGATAGCAGTATAAATTTTGGCCAAAATTTACAAAGAAAAATTACTAATTTGCAAAATATTATGACAGAAACAAAGAAAAAGGCATTTTTTCACAAAATGTTCAATCTTTTTTTTATTTATAGCACAAAAAAAAAAAAAACCCTAGTGATTAAATAACACCAAAAGAAAGCTCTATTTGTGTGAAAAAAAGGACGCAAATTTCATATGGGTACCGTGTTGCATGACTGAGTAATTGTCATTCAAAGTGTGATAGCGTTGAAAGCTGAAAAATGGCCTGGACAGGAAGGGGGTTTTTGTGCCCAGTACTGATGTGATTAAAGGCTTTTTTTGGAACACAACAAAAATGGGTTCAGACGCCAGGTCAGAGGCATTTGAAATGCCAAACAACTTCTAAAACCCGCTAAACCGTTTCCTTTACAGGCGTTTCCATTCTAAAAAAACGCTCCTAGACGCAATTGCGGCAAAACGCAGCTAAACGCGCCATGCAAAGGCGGCAAAATGGCCGTTTTAGATGCCAGATTCTAGCTGTCAAAAAAAATGTTCAGGGGAGGTTTATATAGCGTCCCGTGTAAATGGAGCCTAACCGTTGAGCTTAAAATATGCCTGTAATCGCCCTAATGTGTATGGACACATAGGATAACATTGAGCTGCTTCTACAGGCAAAACACTAAACTCCTGTATGTTTTTTAAGCAAATGTGCATAGAGCCTTAGAGAGATAACAAAACTCCAGTGCTGAGAGGAGGGGGGCCCACACAGGGAGGAGGGGGATTAGTGAGGGAGGACTGTCTCTTTCTTATCAGATAAAAGCTTGTAGCAAGGGAGAGGGAAGGAGAGCAGTTTTCATCTGCTGGAGCAAAAGAGACACAATTGTCATCTGTCACTAATCCCCCCTGTGTGGGCCCCCCTTTGTGCTCTGGGCCCCCCACACTAGGGCTGGCTGTACCCCCTTATCTGCGGCCCTGCCATCAAGGCTAGCTAGCACACAATGTACTTTGCTACACTAGGGGGGCCCGCGGTCCCTGCCTGTAATTGGCAGTTTGGAGGTTGTGCTAAAGCTACAGCAGGCCTCACCATGTGCTAGCTAGGCCGGAAACAAGTGTTGTGCTGGAGGAAGAGGAACAAGGAGAAGCAAATGTTGTGCTGGAGGAAGAGGAGAAGTGTATGTACTAGAGTGTATATAGTGTGGTCCCCTTAAAGAACTCTGATCTGCTAGACATCCCATAATTACCCTTCACCCAACCAAGTTAAATCCCCCAAAAAAACTGAAAAAATACAGTATCGGCCTGTTCTTCCTGACTCCGAATGAAAGGACCACTACTTCCAGCCATCCCTACGGGGCATGGCTACACTTTGAAGAGGTCTCCTCTCATTTCCTGTGTAGCACCCTCTAGGTGTCTACTGGGTCTTAGTGTAAGTTTGGTAGAGTAGGGAAATTTATTTTTGGGCAGGGCTAAGCCTGAGCTGTGAATCTGGGTCAGTGAGTTAGGCTGGATGACTTATCCTGACAGCTCTTCTGGTAACTCCCCCTGTTTTCTGGGACATTGGAGAAAATTCTAGACATAGTGGGTGGAGGTTAGGAGGAGCTGCTTCGAATATGTGTGAGGACCTCAGCCAATTCCTGGGAAAGGGTTGGCAGGGGGCAGGCCACCTCAAAATAGGCATGGGTCATTCCAGCAGGGGCAGTCTTGGGGAGGATGGAGATGAAGTGCTGAGGAGGCTGTCGATGGCCAAGGGTGCCGCCTAGTCTGGGGGGTGACCTTGGGCCTGGGGCTTGGGAGGATCCTGCCAAATCACAAGGAGGAAGCCCTTCCTGGAGGCACGGGAGCAAGGAGAGAGGACAGCAGGTGGGCTGGTGAGTGTCAGTCCAGAGGACTGCTGTGGTAGAAGTTAGTTTGGAGGGCTATTGAAAAGGGCAGCTGCAGCCAGGGGAGGGTTGGCAGTGCCTGAAGAGGTGGTGCTGGGATCAATAGCCACAGGAAGAGTAATGCAAGCTGGGCACTGTCATTTTTTTGCTACACAACCAAGGGACCTCAGGGTGCTGCCTGTAATGGGCCATTGCTTTAATGTGACTGAGTTACTGTCAGATCTTCACAGTGATCCAGCTGGGTTCTGCAAGCCAGTGAGTGCTGGAGGAAGAAGTGGGGCTGTATACAGAGACTGTATATAGATACTGTATATAGGAAGAGTTGTCCCTGAAGTTGTTGTTGAAGTCAAGTGGACATCTCATAATCTCCCATCCCTATCCAAGTTATTGACTCAATAAATAACAAAACAAAGTCATGGACTTTTCTATGACTCTGGGATGTCTTTGAAAAACTTGGTGTGCTTGGCTGTGCAGGAGAGGGGGCTTCATCTGTGGCTGCGGCTCCTTAGGGAGTGCACTGTTTTGGCTATGGGACAGGAAGTGAAAGAAAATCTCCCCAATGGGACACAGATGGAAAAAAAATGGCAGGGGTTATAGTTTTTCCTTTAGTTCAATTTAATCAACTTCATGTTCTGTATATCTTCTTGAACTGTGCTGGGAGAGCTTGCTGAATTCTCACATCTCTGTGCGAAAAGAAACTGGCACTGAGCTATAAGCCAATCATTTCAGACCTGCCAACACAGGACTTTAAATGTTATTGAAACCTCAAATTACTGAAAAAAGTGTTTAATGAAATCTGTGGTCCCAATAGTAACATTTGCCCCCACTTCCCATTCTGCTTGACATCCTTTAAATGGACAGGAATTATGTCGATATCTACCCATCAGGAGGAAGACAGAAGTTATGACACTTTACCACTCTGTTCAAAATGTTAGTTTTGGATTTGAACTTTGTAAAATTCATTGAGCAAACCATGAATGGAAATGAAGGCTGCCAAAAAATGCAAGAGGACTATGTCCTCTTGGATTTTGTGGAGCAGATCAGAGGTAGCCAAATGTAAATGGACAGCAGAGTCTGATTACACTTGGTCGCCCATAGGGGTTGATTTACTAAAACTGGACAGTGCAAAACCTAGTTCTGCTGTGCATGCTAGCCAATCAGCTTCTAACTTAAGCTTGTTCAATAAAGCTTTGACAATAAAACCTGGAAGCTAATTGGTTTCTATGCAGAGCTGCACCAGATTTTGTACTCTCCAGTTTTAGTAAACCAACCCTATAGAGTCTGTCCGTGTCTGCTCTGCATACATTGAGCGGGCATGGATGTGATATCCATCCTGCTCTGCTCCGATAAGCATGGGATCAGCTCATAGATCTCCTACTGGTCAGAATGGCATCCCCGTGTGAAAGGGGCCTAAGACACAAAACATAAAAGTCAAATTGCCATAATAAAATGTGAAATCATTAATTTAACACCAAAGCCTGTGGTTGGAATTCTTCCATAATACAATGAGTAATGTTATTAAGCAAGCCCTCTCCTTTTCCATATGGTGGGATCAGTCTCTAATGACCTGATTCCTGACCCAACTCTGGGAGAGACATGTGGTGAAAATTGAGTTTATTTCCGGCTATAAAGCTTCACAGCCACAAAGCTCAGAGGAGAACGAAGCCTCTTTTGGAAAGGAAGAAACTTGTTTTAACCCAGACATCTGGAAACAGTTGTGTTTAACACTCACAGAGGCTAACTGTGCCCCATAAACTGAAGAAAGACACATATACCCTAGGGACCTTCCAGTGAGGCAGCTGTATCAGAAGAACGACTCTATATGTATAGAAATTTTCTATAAAGATTTTTTTCTGATGCTCCCCTAAAGTTTGTCCTTGTAAATAAAATAGATTTGACTAGAGTTTTCTCCTGTGCACATAAAACTAAATGCGGGCTCATATTCAGGTTTTGTAGTTCCTGAATTTTATTTTTACCATTGTCCTTAAGAGGTCCACTTTTGCATCTGGGTATAATGTGGGCACACCCTAGACCTGGTGGAGTCTCTAATGTGGACCCATATGCCTTATGAAGACTGCTTCTCCTCCTTCCTAAAACAAAAAAACAAGTAAGGATGGATAATAATTTCCTTTTCCCCTAGGTCAACTATCTTGTGCTCCTACCAAGTCCCCTAGCTAGCTTTAGTATCACACAAACAGTTCTCTCACTTTATAACTGATAACTCAAAAAAATGTGCATATGGTTGTCCTTCTTTTATAGAAGTTTGGTTCTAGGTGTATGAACAAAAGAAATAGGTGGACCACCTCTGAGTCAAAAACTACTGCCACGTCCCCAAACGAATTTAGAAAAAGTATATTCTCCCATGGGTGGAGTGAGCAGCGACTCATATAACATAGAAATGCCCCCTCTAGAACCCCGATCATTAGTTCACCATTGCTCATATGCTGTTAGGGCAGGAGGATCCCCTGAGGACCATATTGGCCGCAAAAAATGGGCTATTTAATTAAAATGGCACCGTTCCGTTGGAGGCATCTCCAGGACCAAGGAACAATGGGAGAGAGGGAAGGGGCCATGAGGAGTAAACAAGTGACCGATGCGATATAGGCCCTTATCTGTCCACCACCTGGGTGCCCTAATGTCCATACCAGGAGGAAAATCAGGATTATGAAATACATGGACTAGAGGGTGTGACGTTATGTGAGGCGCGATAGTAGACGATCGATATCTGTTGCCTCGCATACGTTCACTTGGAATAGACTCAGAGTGGAATCCGGCTCGGTTTTTACCAGCCACTGTGGCAGAGCTGGTTCTGGCCCGGAGTTTCTCGTCCACTCAAATCCTCCATCAGGTGCTTTAAATTTGCAGGCAGAGAGCAAGGGACTCAGAAGGAACAATCTGAGAGAGCTAATTTTGGTGTTTGGACTATGAAGAATGGTTTGCATTTGCATTTTTTTTAAGGGTGTCTGGGACGAGCCCGGCACCGTATAGTGAGGTAACTGTTCTGTATAGTTTAGCGCCGGACAGCAAGTATTAGTTTTCTATTTTTGTTTGTTTATATGACTTGCAATCTTTACTGATAAACCTGGCAACCCGCCAGAATTTGATGAAAGTTTGCCTGCATGCTGCCTTTTTCCCAGGAAAGGTGATCCCCACAAGCTAATCTCCCACAAGGGGTAAATATGGAGGTCAGCAAAGGACTAAGGACTAGAGAAATGTATGTTTTACATCAACTGCCTGGCCGGGGTACTTGAAAACACTATAGTTACATATTTAAACTCAAGAACAAAAATGTAACATTGCAGCTCAAGTGTTACTCACTTATGTAGTGGGGGTGGCTCTGTTAGTTCCTGCGGGGGATTCCCCCCCCCTCCTCACATTGCCCTGCTCGCAGAGCCTGGCTACTTGCTCTGTTCCCTCCCCTGCTTCCTCATTGGCGGGGGGGGGGGGGGAGCCCATCATCAGCCAGGACTCCAGCAGCTGCAAAACATTGTGGGACATGTAGTGCCTATCGCCAGCAGCCCCTTAGCAATCCTTGCGGGCAGAGACTACACTCCCCAGCCTGCCCACAGGAGGGTATGGATGAGAGGCTACGGGGGAGCACAGGGTCACTCCACGAGGCGAGAGGACAGAAATAATGTAAGTGTTTGGTGAATGTTTCTTTTTATTCAAAAAAAAAAATGGTTTTACACTATGAAGACTTCTCTCTGCCTTCTCATTGTTTCATGCTGGGAGCTGATTGTTATTATTAATGAGCCAAGTGATGCTGCTGTTTGTTGCCAAAAAAAGGGGACCCATGGAATGTTCTTTGCCTCCCAGCCATATATAAATATATGTAGCGCCCCCATAGTATAGGTGCGTTTTCTAGCAGTTTTGGCTAGGAAGAGGTAAATTTAGTCAGGCCTGACTGTAATGTGTAGACCTGAATGTTTTGATGTGGGCTGGGAGGAGAAGCTCAGGGAGGATTGGGTGGATTTAACAGATGAGATCACCAGAACCTCCCACCTGGGGAAGCTTTTCTGGTCAGACAACTAGGAGATGGGTGGAGCCTTCTGGAGTGTTCTAAGGAGCCCTGACCAATCCCCAATACTCAGGGTCAGCCCAATCTGGGGGAGTAGTGTCGGGTGGAAGTCTGGAGATGTAGAAGAGGTGCTGTGGCGCAGGCCCCTACCCAGGAGGTCGCCCCCAGTCTGAGGAGGGTGACCTTGGGGCCTGGGAGTTCGGGTGCAGCCAGGAAGGAGAGTGATTCCTGGAGCAGGACACAGGAGGAACAGGAGAACAGCGGAGGTGCTATAGGAGGAATGAGAGACTTTAAAGTATCCACCGGTGCCGTGAGTGACGGTCCCTGGGACTGGAGGAGAAAGTGCTGGAGCAGGCTGTGAGAGGAAAGGTGGACAGTCTGTGGGAGGCAGTCAAGGGAAAGGAGAGTCACTACCAGAGAGCAGGTCGATGGGATCTGGAAGAGGATGGGCTGGGAGTTGTAGTCCATCAAAGACCTGATTAACACTAAAGTACTTTACTGCAAATTCAGGGGCCTGTGATCCCTGGCCTGTAATGGGTGTTCCTGAGGTCCTGCTGAAACAGAGTAGGCCTTATCATGTGCTAACCGTGGTGAAGAGAAAGGTATAGAGAAGCCTGATAAATTTCCTTTCAGGCTGGAAACTAAGTTCTGAGCTGGAGAGAAGCAAAGAAGTCTAAAGCTGTGAGCCCTGTGTAGTGAGAGAAACGGTCAGCAAGTGAAGTGCTGGAGAGTTGTGAGGAGTAACAGTCTGCAGAAGGAGAGTCTGCAGTGAAGTGTGCATATACAGGCTTGTATATGGAATCCTTGTACCATAAGTCTTTGGTGCGATTAAGGTCAGTTATCAGGTGAACCACTACTACAAGCCACTCTCAAGGGAGCACATGGCTACATATAAAACTGCTCTATAAAGCCACATGTATGAGAGGTGGAGTCGTTGCCATTTGTAAAAGGAAGGAGTTAGTAAGATGACCAGGCCCATGTGAGGTTCGCCAGAAATATTTCTGCACCCAAGCGTCTGTGGCCCTAGGATCGGCCCTGAGCTCTTTTTGTTTATTTCTACTGGGTGATCCTGCCAGTAATACACTTCCTATCCTAGGGTAACCGTGTTCACTCAATGTACTTTATCTATGCAGAAGCAGAGATGCCTGCCTGGGCGTGCGCTAGGTCTACAGGTCTTCTGCAGTCTACTAAAGAAAAGTGGGAAGGCTAATAACACTGCTTGAAATTTCATTTGAGCACACAAAGTTTAGAGGACACTGGATTGCTGGTAGAATTAATAGGTATTTTTCTGTACTTGCACCTTTTTCAATTTTTTTATAAGTAATCACATTCCCTCTGTTCTCAGCTGCATAAGAGCTGGGGGAGGAGAAACAACAGCACGCCGTCTTCCCAGTGAATGGCTGTGCAGCAGGGGTGGAGGATGTCAGAACAAGTCTAATCATTGGAGGACAGCAGGCTCAATTCCCAGGACCTAGAGAACTGACCATGTTGTACTCTCCTGCTTAGTGTGGTCAGTTTTTAATAGGAAGGCAGAGGGACTGGCAGGAACACCAGGGATTTCACACAAAGGAAGCAATACAAAGAGAACAGGATACTTTCTTATACAAGTACATGGTACAGCAGACACATATCAGGAATATGAAATGTTGGAGTAACAAACGCTTTAAGCACTTAGCCTGAAAAAATTGAATATATAAATATTCTATGTTCATATACCTGTTTTCAAGGGTCTATCTTCTTTTACTTTAGGATGACATGTGAGAACTGTACCATGCAGTAATATTCTGATGACACCACCATAGGTTGCTGGGACATGAGAGCCTGGGTTCAGATGGAGTGATGAAGAGATGGTTTAACAATGCTGGCTGTCATTCAATCCAAAACAATGAGGACACCTAGTGGCAGTCAAGAAGTACTTAGTAAACCGCTCCAGGTTGAAGCTAAGTATTGCAGCAAAAGTTGATTTTTTTACTATTAACTGTGCAGGGCTACTTACTTATTTTTTTTTTAACTGTAGCTTTAGGCTATATTGTTCCAAGGGCAGGAAGTTGCTGAACACTCACTGGGTAGCGCTATAGAGGAGGGCCAGAAGAAGGGAACAAGTGAATGTCATACGCATTTCTGGAGGTTTGTACTACAGCCAAGTGGAATGTGGGAGTCCCCAGCATAGGCTGATGCTGATTAACAAAAATCTGTAATATATTTTTTCATATACATTTTTTAGCACATATTGTTTTAGAGCATTGAATAGATACCTCCCAGACAGGGCTGGATAGATCATATATGACCGGGATGGACCCCAGTTTGCAAGAAGTCTTTTTCTGGCTGGGATTTACACAGTTTTGAATACTACTGCCAAATTCGACATCCTGTCTCAGCAATTCTAGGAATATTTGTAGTGTTCTGCTCCCCAGAAGGAACGATTTTCCTCCTGATGGAGTGATAGGCTGATGTTTGATACTCTGTATCATGGGACAAAACTCTGCAGATAAAAGCACTTGTTTACTGTAATAGTATATGGATATCTGTGGCTTTCAGCTTATCTACACTTAAGTAATGAGGCTTGAATACCAATGAGTCTGGCAAAAGCAAAGTTTAAAAATCAGCAATTTCTTGCTAAAGAAAAAAAAAAAACGTGTATTTTCATAGAGTAAGCATTAAAGAGGAACTGCAGTCATTAAAAAAAGTAAAAGTCAGCAGCTACAAATACTGTAGCTACTGAAACAGACACCCACCAGCCATGGGCGTCCGCAGAAATTTTTTCAGGGGGGGGCATCATTTTAAGGTCACCCATGCTATGTCGCTTTTTGACATTATCACGGCGGACATAGTACAGGAGATGATCAGACACTGCAGACATACCACAGGAGATGGTCAGAGACTGCAGACATACTACAGGAGATGGTCAGAGACTGCAGACATACTACAGGAGATGGTCAGAGACTGCAGACATACCACAGGAGATGGTCAGAGACTGCAGACATACTACAGGAGATGGTCAGACCCTGCAGACATAGTACAGGAGATGGTCAGAGACTGCAGACATACTACAGGAGATGGTCAGACACTGCAGACATAGTACAGGAGATGGTCTGAGACTGTGGACATGGCACACGAGACGATCAGAGACTTCATACATAGCCCAAGAGGATAAGGACCTAGTGGGCAACCCCCAATCCGATCCCTGATTCCGGGGGGGGGGCAATTGCCCCCCCTTGCCCCTATCTACGGACGCCCATGCCACCAGCCCAAGAGTCCAGTACTGTCTTTACCCAGACCAGTTCTTCACAGGTCTTCAGATCCCGGTGCTGCCATCTTTACTGTGGAAGGCGGCTAGGACTTCCTGCTGTTCACAGCCAGCTCCTGCTGCACCACATACGCATGATCTCACAATGCTATCACATTGGTCAAGCAGCTTCCTGGGTCATGTGACATGTCCCAGGGTGTTGCAGGTGCAGGGTGGGACAACAGTGAAAATTGTGAAAGTGGCAGCAGGTAGCTGTCAGAAAGAGATACCTGCTTCCAAAAGAAACCATTACATTTTCAAATATGTTAAAGGAGGGGAAAGAGTAGGATTAACAGTGGGAAGCACAGTGGCTAAGTGGTTGGCACTTCTACTTGGCAGAAATAGGGTCATTTGTTAGAATCCCTACCGTGACACTACCTGCCTGGAGTTTGCATGTTCCTGTACCTGCGTGGGTTTCTTCTGGGTACTCCGGTTTCCTCCCACTCTCCAAAAATATGCTGTTAAGTTAACTGGATCCTGTCTAAAATGGCCCTAGTATGTGTATGAATGTGAGTTAGGTAGCTTAGATTGTAAGCTCCTTTAGGGCAGGGACTGATGTGAATGTACAATATATATATGCCTTGAAAAAGTATTCATACCCCTTGAAATTTTCCAAATTTTGTCATGTTACAACCAAAAACGTCAATGTATTTTATTGGGGTTTAATGTGACCGACACAAAGTGGCAACATAATTGTAAAGTGGAAGGAAAATGATAAATGGTTTTCAAAATATTTTACAAATAAATATCTGAAAAGTGTGGTGTGCATTTGTATTTAGCCCCCTTTACTCTGATACCCCTAACTAAAATCTAGTGAAACCAATTGCCTTCAAAAGTCACCTAATTAGTAAATAGAGTCCACCTGTGTGCAATTTAATCTCAGTATAAATACAGCTGTTCTGTGAAGCCCTCAGAGGTTTGTTAGAGAACCTTAGTGAACAAACAGCATCATGAAGGCCAAGGAACACACCAGACAGGTCAGGGATAACGTTTTGGAGAAATTAAAAGCAGGGTTAGGTTATAAAAAAATATCCCATGCTTTAAACATCTCCCGGATCACTGTTCAATCCATCATCCGAAAATGGAAAGAGTATGGCACAACTGCAAACCTACCAAGACATGACTGTCCACCTAAACTGATAGGCCAGGCAAGGAGAGCATTCATCAGAGAAGCAGCCAAGAGGCCCATTGTAACTCTGGAGGAGCTGCAGAGATCCACAGCTCAGGTGGGAGAATCTGTCCACAGGACAACTATTAGTTGTGCACTCCACAAATCTGGCCTTTATGGAGGAGTGGCAAGAAGAAAGCCATTGTTGAAAGAAAGCCATAAGAATTCCTGTTTGCAGTTTGCGAGAAGCCATGGACACATGTGGAAGAAGGTGCTCTGGTCAGATGACACCAAAATTGAACTTTTTGGCCTAAAAGCAAAATGCTATGTGTGGAGGAAACCTAACACGGCACACTGCCCTGAACACACCATCCCCACCGTGAAACATGGTGGTGACAGCATCATGTTGTGGGGATGCTTTTCTTCAGCAGGGATAGGGAAGCTGGTTAGAGTTGATGGTAAGATGGATGGAGCCAAATACAGGGCAATCTGGACCTGGAGCCAAATACAGGGCACGAAGATCTGTAGAGTCTGCAAAAGTCTTGAGACTGGGGCGTAGGTTCTCCTTCCAGCAGGACAACGACCCTAAACATACAGCCAGAGCTACAATGGAATGGTTTAGAGCAAAGCATATTCATGTGTTAGAATGGCTCATTCAAAGTCCAGACCTAAATTGAGAATCTGTGGCAGGACTTGAAAATTGCTGTTCACAGAGCTCTCCATCCAATCTGACAGAGCTTGAGCTATTTTGCATAGAATGGGCACAAATGTCCCTCTAGATGTGCAAAGCTGGTAGAGACATCTCCAAAAAGACTTGCAGCTGTAATTGTAGTGAAAGGCGATTCTACAAAGTATTGACTCAGGGGGGCTGAATACAAATGACCCCCCTCCCCCACACTTTTCATATATTTATTTGTAAAAAAATGTGAAAAACATTTATAAATGTCCCTCCACTTCACAATTATGTGCCACTTTGTGTCGGTCTATCACATAAAATCCCAATAAAATTAATTTACGTTTTTGGTTGCAACATGACAAAATGTGGTAAATTTCAAGGGGTGCTTAATCCTTTTTCAAAGCACTGTATGTAAAGTGCTGCGTAAATTGACAGCGCTACATAAGTACCTGTAATAAATATATAAATTAGTGGTACTTTCACTCTTAAGTGAAGATCTGCTTTAACCAATATCAAGGCTGACATTCCTGAACCCTGTTTCTGAAAATACCAGTTCCTTGGTTGTCATAGTGATTCTATGACATCAATACATTTAATGTCCCTGACTCGGTACGAGTATGCAGATTAGGAATTTTGAATACTCTGACTGTCCATGGCTGCTAGCTTTTTCCAAGTCAGTATCTCAAGCTGTTGAATTAAAGCGGTAGTAAACCCCTGCACCACATTTTCAATGCTAAACATACTCCTTGTATCAAGATTACATTCCCTGTTTTTGATGTCTCCTTACCTGCATCCTTTCCGTGAAATCTTGTATTTTTATCTGTATGACGTCTCCCGCGCATGCGCAGTTATTCTCTCATTTTCCGGCAAGCTAAGGCTGCCAAAAAAGTGCAGTGTCTATGCTGGGGCTGCGTCATCTCTGGAGATGGCGTCAGCCCCGACCTAACGCGATATTTGGGGACATGATCTTCTCCTATTCCTTGTATAGGGGTTGCCATGGTAATATGAAACTAAAAAGAGACTTGACTATCGTACATAATGCGCATGCGCGAGATTATCGGCCTGTACGCAGAATGAGGGCGGAAATACACGCAGAGAGAAATGCGGAAGACAACAGTTAAAATGGCGGCGCCTTATACCGTCCGGGACCGGTTTATAAATCCTCGTTTTTGGCATGTAAGACAGCTTTTAGCTATCATATGTATGTTTGCTATTTTCAATATGTAAAGTGGACTCAAAATATATATTGAATTATTCTTCTTGGGCTGGGTTTACTACCGCTTTAAGTCAGGAAACAGAGGGGAAAGTAGCATTTCTCCAAGACAGCCACTTATTACACTCAATCAGGTTTCCTGATCGTATGAACATGAGCTCCAGTTGAACATTGCATGCCTCTGTTCTCCTTACTACCATCATTAGAGGCTCCGCTATTGCTGGTGGTCAATGAATCAATCCTGGCATTGGTTGGAATGTCAGTGACATCAGGAAAGAAGGAGGAAAGCCCTGGAGCTGGTCAGCAGGCAGTACGATCCTTGGTGACAAGCCAAATTTACAAACATCTTACAGGGAAGAAAGTAGGGGCGAGCTTCGGGTCAAATGTGAGTTTGATCCAAACCAACTGGCCATTTCTTCTAGACTGTAAACAAAACAGCCAGGGATCATGGACCACATCATTGCCAAATTATGGTCATAACCATATTTAGTTAATGATGTCACCCAGGATCCCAGGTGTTCCCCCCATATCCTCTTTGATTATTGGATGGTTTGGATTGGATTGGAAGAATCCCTTGTCCCCTCAGCATGGGGACAAGTTGCCATTTAAGGTTGGAAGCTCTTTAGTTTTCCCTTGCAAGGTACCCTCTCAATGTTGACAAGCATGTGACCTGGTGTGCATCACATAGGAGGGGGGGTGCACGCTCCCTGCCCTCCCTTTTCTGGCCACCCAGGCTGCATGCCTTGGTAAGGATCTTGTGAATTTTATAGGGGAACCCACACCATTTTTCTCCCATTTTTTTTATCTGTATTGTTCCTTTGACATAGTTTTCTCCCTAAAATTCAAATCAATATCTTAGATACAGTAACTACTGGAAAGGTCTACTTTAAAGTTTTGCTTTGCCCTGGATTGGCAAGCTACAGGTTCACTTTAAAGAATCATTCTGCTAAGCTCATTTGTATTTAACCAAGTCTCATTATTTATGTCCTTGTGTCTCTCCCAGTATAGGATCCAATGACAAGGTTTGAATCTCTTCAAACCATGACGCTGCTTTAGTACCCGGGGGCAGATGTACCGCACCTGTGTTATACTTTCCTTTTCTTTCATCATTACTTTCTTTTTCTAATCCTGTGCCCTATAACTTCCTCCCCGGCTCTGTTTCCACTTCCTTTAATTCTTGTGTATGTCTGTGGTTTTTTTCACTACTTGTTCTACAGAAATGTGTACTGGGGATGTGCGTCGTATGCACAAAAGGTGTAGGTTGTAGTTGGCTGAGCGGTGTACTGAAAAACCCACATCTTTGCATATTCCACACATAAGATTTATATCCTGTGCATTCTTAATTTTCTGAACTATAAAGTGAACCTGTTATGACCTATAGCTCAGTAAGGCTTTAAAAGAGTAGCATGACCAAAGCTTTTTTGGCCATAGTTCTCTTGTGGGTCACAGGAGTGCACTTACTTGTGTTGTTCTGTTACATTGAGCTGCTCCAGGCTCTGGACAGATCCCAACAATAATGTTGGGATCTACCCAGCTGTCTGATTGACAGCTGGCTCCGGTTCTCAGTTGGCAGCTAAAGCCTAGTACATGCGGGCCGAATATCTGGTGACATTTGGCCTGTGTGTATGGCAGCTGGTCGTACATGCTGGAAAACCAGCGGCCAACCGGCTCCCTATCAGCACTCTCAGCCAATGGCTGAAGTCACGTACCTGATGGTGGAGTCTGGCTTATGCAGTAGGCAACCTCTCTTATGGCCCTGGTTCCAGAACCCCTGATAGAGCAGACAGAGAGCGCTGGAGCACAGGGGAGAACGAGGGCTGGATTGGACACTGGTGATGGTAAGATGTCGTCCAGAAATTCATGCAAGACTGAAGAGTAGTGAGGCAGGCCGGGTCAATAAAATGCGGGCTGAGCAGGTGGTCGGGTGCAGGCAGGGTCGTTAACAGGCAGGCAGATTGAGGTACACAGGGGTCAGACAAAAGAGTGGTCGTAGGCAAGCAGATGCGGGTTCAGGCCGGGTCACAGGTAACAGATAGCTCAGAACAGGTCTCTCAGGAACACGGTAACGCTGTAGAACGGACAGCACTGGCTGCTGGGTCTCACAGCTTCAAATAGGGGTGTTTGGCGCTACTTCCGGAGTGTGCACGCGCACCACAGCAGAGGAGGGCAGAAAGCACCAATCACCCCTAACATTGCCCCCCCCCCCCCCAAGGGGCAGCCTCCGGATGCCCAACCGGGCTTTTAACTCTGGGTGTCTTCTCCAAAAGGACCTGACAAGCTCTTTAGCGTGGATGTGGTTTTCAGGTTCCCATGAGCTTTCTTCAGGCCCGTATCCCTTCCACTTAATCAAGAACTGGGTAGATCCACCCCTTTTCCTGCAGTCGAGGATAGCTTCCAGTTTGAATTCCTCCTCACCATCCACAAGCATGGGCTCAGGCGGGGCCGACTTCCGACCCGGGAAAGAGTCCTGGGTTACGGGCTTCAACAAGGTAACATGAAATACAGGGTGCACTGGCAGGGAAGGCGGAAGGTCCAGCTCATATGCCACCCTGTTGATCTTTCTTTTCACGGGGAATGGCCCGATGAACCTTGGGCCCGACTTCTTGGAAAGGCATGCCAACCTCAAGTTCTTGGTTGCTAACCATACACAGTCACCTGGTTGCAGGTCCAATTCCCCGCGTCTCCCCTTGTCGAATGCCCTCTTGTTGCATTCCTGTGTCTGGGCTAGGGTTTCTTGTAGCACCTTGTTGTTCCTTGTCAGGAATTCTACCGTCTTTTGTACAGCAGGTACCTCACTTTCCGAAACCAGGTTAGGTATAAAGGTAGGGTGGTACCCCAGATTCACCCAGAATGAGGACTGCTTGGTGGCTGAGTGCTCGGTGTTGTTGTACGCCAGGGGTAGGCAACCTTTCAGAGGCTGAGATTTACCTGGGCAACATGTTGGAAATCAAAGATCCCCGGCGGAAGGGTGGGGTTGGGGCATCGGCGCCCCCCTTAAAAAAAGTAAAAATAAATCACCCCCCCCCCACTCCATCACAGTAGTATCCTCTGCCATCCCCTCATCCACAGCTGTGTCCTCTGCCTACTTTCACATCATTCCTCCCCTAGTATTATATTATCCCCCCCGTAGTGTCCTCTGACCCCCCCCACACACACACAGTAGTGTTTTCTGACCCCCTAACAGTAGTGCCCTGTGCCCCCCAAAGCAGTGTCCTCTGCCCCCTCCCCACATTGTAGTGCCCTCTGCCCCCCCATAGCCGTGTCCTCTTGCGCCCTCTGTAGTGCCCCCCATAGGAGTGTCCTCTTCCCCCCTCTGTAGTGCCCCCATAGCAGTGTCCTCTTCAGCCCTCTGTAGTGCCCCCATAGCAGTGTCCTCTTCAGCCCACTATCCCCCCCTGTAGTGCCCCCCCCATAGCAGTGTCCTCTTCAGCCCCCTATTCCCCTGTAGTGCCCCCCCCCCCATAGCAGTGTCCTCTTCAGCCCCCTATCCCCCCTGTAGTGTCCCCCCATAGCAGTGTCCTCATCAGCCCCCTATTCCTGTGACGATACCCCCCTGTGATGTCCCCCCTA
>BLSH010299256.1:0-32847 GCA_018402905.1 Glandirana rugosa | reverse complement strand
CCCCCCCGCATAGCACTATCCTCTGTTTCTCTCCCCCCCCGGTAGCGTCCTCTGCCAATCTATAGTTTTTTTCCCTGTGGCTCCAAACACACAGCTGTAGTTAGATCTCTCCTACCTTAGAGCACCTGTACATCACAGAGGAGCAAGAGTCTGCACGGTGCTGGATGGAGGGCGGGACTCGGAGCTGCTTTAGACAACTTTTTATGTTATCAAGCTGATGATTGGTTGCTAGGACCGCCTAGCAACCAATCATCTGCTAGTTAACTTGCAAAGTTACCTAAAGCAGCTCTGAGTCCCGCCCTCCATCCAGCTACTGAGCAGAGAGCAACAGCGCGGACCCTGGGGGAAGCGTTTGCACACAGCCCTGATCGGGATCTACCTGTCGGCTTCCCGCGATTGACAGCTAGTTCGCGATCGACGGGTTGCCGACCTAGGTTGTACGCAAACTCAACCATAGGTAACAGCGAGACCCAGTCATCCTGAGCAAAAGAAGAGTAACAGCGGATGTACTGTTCTAGGGTCTGGTTAGTCCTCTCTGTCTGAACATTTGACTGGGGGTGATATGCAGAGGAGAATGCTAGTTCAATGTTCCAGACCCGGGAAGTGAACTGCACCCCACGATCTGATACAATGTTGATAGGGAGCCCATGCAGTCGGACCACTTCCTTGATAAATGTCCCTGCCGTCTAAGTTGTGGTGGGGGTGCCCTTCATCGGAATGAAGTGGGCCATTTTGGTAAGACGATCCACAATGACAAAAATGGAATTGAATCCTTCAGATGGGGGTAGCTCCACTATGAAATCCATCGATATGTGAGACCATGGCCGTTCAGGAATGGGCAGCGGGTTCAACAGACCCCATGCTTTTTCCCGGCTGGTCTTGTGTTGGGCACAGACTGGACAAGCGCTGACGTATTTCCAACAGTCCTTGTTAGCCGAAGGCCACCAAAAGGAGTGCGACAACAATTCTGCAGTCTTACGACCGCCAAAGTGCCCGGCCAATTGGTGGTCGTGACAGAGTTCCAGCACTGTTACACGCTGCTGTTCTGGGATAAAGAGTTTATCTTGGAACCACCACAGTCCATCTTTCATTATCAGTCTGGGATCAGGAGACATGGTTGATCCCGCCAGGGATCGTTTAACTCGAGACAGCAAATATTCCTGTAGTAGCAAGAAACTCAGGAACGGGAGGATGGTATCTGGTGGCGTGGAGTCGCCAGGCTTACTGAACATCCTGGACAGAGAGTCCGGCTTCACGTTCTTCGACCCGGGCCTGTAAGTAATATGCAGGTTAAAACGAGAGAAAAATAGAGCCCATCGTGCCTGGCATGGTCTCAGCCTTTTAGCAGTGCGCAGGTACTCTAGGTTCTTATGGTCGGTGAATACCATGACAGGGTGTAGGGCTCCTTCCAGCAAATACCGCCATTCCTCCAGGGCGGATTTGATTGCCAGAAGTTCCCGGTCTCCCACATCGTACTTTTTCTCTGGCACTGTGAGCTTGCAGGAGAAGAAGGCGATGGGGTGAATCGAGGCCTTGGGACCCCGTCTCTGAGATAGGACTGCTCCCACTGCTGTCTCAGAAGCGTCCACTTCCAGAGTGTAAGGCAGAGCTGAATCCGTGTGTTTAAGAACAGGGACTGTGGTAAACAGTTCCTTGAGCTTCTGAAAGGCCATCTGGGCCTCAGGGGACCAGTGGAAACGGGAGCCCTGTTTAGTGAGTTGGGGGATGGGTGCGATCACCGCAGAAAATCCTCTAATAAACTTCCTATAGAAGTTGGCAAAACCGATGAACCGTTGGACCCCTTTCCTCTCCACGGGAGCTGGCCAATCCACAATTGCAGAGACTTTCTGGGGATCCATGGTTACCCCGGTGACTGAGATGTCGAAGCCCAGGAATGAGATTCTGGAGCACTCAAAGGCACACTTTTCGGCCTTAGCATAGAGTCCATGCTGACTTAGATGTTGTAGGATGCACCTGACATGCCTGCGATGTTCTTCCAGGGAGGCCGAAAAGATGAGGATGTCATCCAGGTAAATGATGATGAACTGATCCAAGTAGTCACGAAACACATCATTTACTAGGTGCTGGAAAGTGGCTGGAGCATTGCAGAGCCCAAAAGGCATCACTAAATATTCAAAGTGACCGAAGCGCGTCCGAAAGGCAATCTTCCACTCATCGCCCTCTCGGATGCAAAATCAGGTTATAGGCTCCGCGAAGATCCAGTTTGGTAAACACAGCAGCTGTTCCTAGTCTTTGAAATAACTCAGGGACCAGTGGCAAAGGGTACTGGTTCTTAATGGTAATTTTGTTAAGGTCCCGATAGTCTATGCAGGGTCTGAGAGTGTGGTCTTTCTTCTCCATGAAGAATATTCCAGCACCTGCAGGAGAAGTGGAGGGCCAGAATGAACCCTTTCTGAAGGTTATCGTCCAGATAAGCCTTGAGGGCTTTCAGTTCCAGCTCAGAGAGCGGGTAGATCCGGCCAAAGGGTACTTCTGCCCCTGGTAGCAGCTCTATCAGGCAATTGTACGACCTGTGAGGTGGGAGAACATCTGCCCCTTTCTTGCTGAACACATCCAGAAACTCATGGTAGACAGATGGAACAGTGAGACGGGTTTCATTATCAGGGTCCAGACAGAGCACTGAGGAGGGGAATTCCGAAGCTGGTGGCAGACAGTGGTGCTGACAGTATGAAGAGAGAAACTGGACTTCTCCCGAGGACCAATCAATGGTGGGGCAGTGTGCCCGGAGCCATGCAGACCCAAAATGACTGGGAACAGAGGGGACGTTATGGCGTCCAATGACAGGTGTTCCAGGTGTCCGCCAGCTGTCTGCGCAAGAAGAGGAATTGTCTCATGGGTGACTGCTCCGGATTTTATGGTGGACCCATCAGCCAAGCGGATGGCCATCCGACGGGTCTTAGGCTTGAGTGGGATCTGGTGGTGAGCTGCAAATGCCAGATCAACGAAGCAGCTACAGGCCCCAGAGTCCAGGATAGCCGGGACCTGGAGATTCCCACCAGGGAGCTGGATATGCAGTGGCAGAATGAGATGGTTGGAAGGATCGGCCAAAGATAAGAGAGACAGGACCTGACAAGGTGTCCGGGGCCACCACAATAGAGCAGAGGTTGTAGGTCAGACGTCTGTGTCTCTCCTCAGGGGAGAGAGCAGGCCGGGGAGGTCTGGGTTCCATCCAGACAGTGCAAACACCCCCTGCAGCTTCTTCGGCTCTACGCTCCCGCAGACATCGGTCGACCTGGATGGTCAGATTGATCAGAGCTTCCAATGTCTGGGGGACTCCCACATGGGCCAGCTCGTCTTTGAGCGGTTCGGCGAGCCCCAATCTGAACTGATGACGGAGCGCACCATCGTTCCAGGAGGTATCTGCGCTCCAGCGCCGGAACTCTGCTACGTAATCCTCGGCGGCCTTGCTGGAGTGCGTGGAGAGCAGCCTCAGCTGTAGCAGCCTGGTGGGGATCCTCGTACAACTGAGCCATGGACTGAAAGAAAAGGACGAGGTTGGTGGTTTCAGGAGCCCCCTGTTCCAGCAGCCGGTGAGCCCATGCTTGTGGCTCATCCCTTTGTAGCGAGATGACCAGTCCCACTTTAGTAGCTTCTAACGAGAAGGTGCGGGGCTGCAAGTAGAAGTACAATTCGCATGCAGTGTGAAAAGCCCAAAAGTTCAGGCGGTCCCCCGTGAACCGCTCGGGCAAGGGTACCTCGGGTTCGCTAGGCAAGTTCAGCAAGGTGTGAGCATCCAGCTGGCTGGTGCTAGCAGGCAACGTGTGTTCTCGGATTTGGTTCTCCAGCCGAGTGCATTCCCCTTGTAAGTCCCTCACAGCCTGGGTGAGCCTGGCTAGGTGCGTACTCAGATCCTCCATAGGAGAGGACCACTGCTTAGACTTGGACTGGCTGTCTGTTGCTGTCACGTACCTGATGGTGGAGTCTGGCTTATGCAGTAGGCAACCTCTCTTACGGCCCTGGTTCCAGAACCCCTGATAGAGCAGACAGGGATTCCTGGAGCACAGGGGAGCACGAGGGTTGGATTGGACACTGGTGATGGTAAGATGTCATCAAGAAGTTCGTGCAAGACTGAAGAGTAGTGAGGCAGGCCGAGTCAATAACATGCGGGCTGAGCAGTACAAGAGGAGCAGGCAGTCGGGTGGTCTGGTGCAGGCAGGGTCGTTAACAGGCAGGCAGATTGAGGTACACAGGGGTCAGACAAAAGAGAGGTCGTAGGCAAGCCAGGGGTCGGTGCAGGCAGAGTTCAAGCAGATGCGGGTTCGGGCCGGGTCACAGGTAACAGATAGCTCAGAACGGGTCGCTCAGGAGCACGGTAATGCTGTAGAATGGACAGCACTGGCTGCTGGTTCTCACAGCTTCAAATAGGGCTGTTTGGCGCTACTTCCGGCGTGTGCACCACCACGGAAGAGGGCAGAAAGCACCAATCTCCTCTAACAGCTGAGAACATTAACCAGAGTGATCAGGTGGGGGGCCACCCCCCTGTCAGAACACAATAGCTTAGCGGGGGGAGATCGCTGTACTAACATCAGATTGTTGGTACAGTGGCTCCGACCGGAGCTGTCAGGTTTTTTTTTTTTCATTTAAGCCTCCTCACTTACAGCATGAGCAGTGAAATCGGTAAAAAAAAGACCACCCTTGCCTGAGCTGTTTATTTTTTCCATGCTTCTGAAGTTGAAGCTTTGCAATAGGCTGAAGCGGCCCAGTGGTCAATGGGTTTTATATCACCAGGGGCACCAACAAAATCAGTGGAAACCATTGGCATAGCTAGTCCTATGGGTGACCCTGGTCCTCAACCACGCTTGTTTTTTTCATTTTCATGAGCTTACTTCCATCACTGCCTACTGACTTTAAGACCTCAGACCAGAGCAGCAGTGGGAGAGGGAATTTGTATTGAGAGATTAAGTGATTTTTTGCTTGGGTAGAATTTTCGCTCGGAGAATGAATTTGTCCTGAGTGAGGTAGGGACACTGTTATGTTCTCTTGACCCCTGCGCCCTATGTGGTCCATACTACTTACTCCTGCACCATGTGTGGTACATACTCCTGCACTCTGTGTGGTACATGCTCCTGACCCCTGCACTCTTTGCCTACATTCTCCTTACCCCTGCACTCTGTGCAGTAAATAGTCCTGACCCCTGCACTCTGTGCAGCACATACTCCTTACCCCTGCACTCTGTGGGATATATACTCCTTAGCCCTGCACTCTGTGCGGTACATACTCCTTACCCCTGCACTCTGTGCAGTATATAGTCTTGACCACTGCACTCTGTGCAGTACATATTCCTGACCCCTCACTCTGTGTGGTACATACTCCTTACTCTGTGCAGTATATACTCTTTACCCCTGCACTCTGTGCGGTACATATTCCTGACCCCTGCACTCTGTGTGGTACATACTCCTTACCCCTGCACTCTGTGTGGTACATACTCCTTACCCCTGCACTCTGTGTTTTACATACTCCTTACCACTTCACTCTGTGCGGTACATGCTCCTGACCCCTGCAGTCTGTGTGGTATATACTCCTTTCCCCTGCACTCTGTGCGGTATATACTCCTTGCTCCTGCACTCTGTGTGGTACATGCTCCTGACCCCTGCACTCTTTGTTGTACATATTTCTTACCCCTGCACTCTGTGTGGTACATACTACTGACCCCTGCACTCTGTGCAGTATATACTCCTTACCCCTGCACTCTGTGCGGTACATACTCCTGACCCCTGCACTCTATGCAGTACATACTCCTGTCCCCTGCACCCTGTGTGGTACATACTCCTTAACCCTGCACTCTTTGCGGTATCTACCCCTTACCCCTGCACTCTGTGCATTACACACTCCTAATTGCTGAATTTTCTGCAGCAGTTAGGAGTGTTTAATCCCTGCACCATGCTGCTTTAAGACGCTCACAATTTTAGCACACATGTGGTTCCCTTTCTACTCCGGACCCTTGGGTTCTCCTCCTTAGAGAGTACAGCATTGGGGGCACAGTGTTAGCCAGCACTACAGAAGAAAAAGATTTGGGGGTGCTTATTTCAGATGATTGCAAAATGAGCAAACAGTGTAACCAGGCAGTGGGAAAAGCAAATAGAATTCTGGGATGTATCAGTAGAGGGATCACCAGCAGGAGGAAGGAGGTTCTGATTCCTCTATATAGATCTTTAGTGAGACCTCACTTAGAATACTGTGTCCAGTTCTGGAGACCTCACTTACAAAAAGATATTGATAAAATAGAACGAGTTCAGAGACGGGTAACAAAAATGGTGAAAGGTCTGGGGGATAAAACATATCAAGAGCGACTTCAGGAACCTAATATGTACAGTCTGGAGGAAAGAAGGGAGAGGGGAGACATGATTGAAACCTTTAAATACCTCAAGGGGGTGAATAAGGTTCAGGAGGGCAGTCTTTTCAATATGAAACCAAAATCAAGAACACGGGGACATGACTTCAAACTAACTGGAGGGAAGTTCAAAACTAATCTTAGAAAGTATTATTTTACTGCAAGGGGGGTTGATGATTGGAATAAACTACCAACAGAGGTTGTGAGACAGTCAACAGTAAATGGCTTCACACATGCTTGGGATAAACATAAATCCATAGTCAGACAACAAGGTTAATGTAAAAAAAATATATATAAAAAATATATATAAATAAATAAAAAATAAAAATAAATAAATAAAGAGGGGCAGACTCGATGGACTACTCAGTCTTTTTCTGCCGTCACTTTTCTATGTTTCTATAGTGCCTTAGAGTGTCCTAGATCTTTCACAGTCATAGCAATACCCCTAAAAAGAAACCATCCAGCCTCATATGATTCATACTATGTTTTTGTGTGTGGGGCTTTTGGGGGGGGATGTAGATTAGCTTTATATCTTCAGGAACTCCAGCAGAAATCAGAAGTGAAAAATAAGCATATGATCAGTCTCAGTCAAATGTAAACTGTCTGCCTGATAAGATCAGTAGAGTATTTATGTGGGCATTCCTCTCCACCACATAACATAAAGCACAGCGACATGAATGACTTTCCTTGCAGTGTTCCGTTTCCCGTAAAGCAAATTTTTACTTGAACATCCTCATGACTTGTACAGTGAATACAGTGACTTTAATTATTAGCTATTATAATACTGCAAAAAGAGGGCTCTGATAGTGGTCTCACTTCATTACCTCAACTGGGAATCCCCATATCAAAAAAATCATTTCACAGAGCGTATATGAAAATTAAATAATCGCAGCTATTTATAACACCGTATCAGTTCCTGTAAATGAGGAAAGAGTCAAAAAAAGTTGCTTGCAAACAGAGAAAATGGCCTCTCATCTGAGAAGCCAGACTTTTGCTTGGTGCCTGTTTTTCATAGCATGTATTTTTGTACAATGCTATAGGCCGCACACTTTTTCTAAACTTGAAAGTGACCGATTTCATTCTCTATGTCATCCAATCTAAGAGTACCTGTGCATGAAGGCTTTTGTAAGCTCCTTATCACTTCCTTTCTAGATTTACAGCTCTCTAGCAATCTCAAGGTAGCAGCTGTGAAAACTCTATGTAGAGATCAATTTTAGCTAAAAGTCCTAGATATAAAGATGGACCATGCCGGTGCATAGTAAAACTGCCTGAACACATGCACATCAAGACTCCATTTATTTTTATGTGTAGCTGCACTCCAGTGAGCCTCCAGCAATTACTCAGCATACAGCTCTCCCCAAAGGAATCAACAAGCCATGGAACACAGGCAAAGAATAAAAGGGAGCCAGCTAGGTCAGCAATAACTTTAAGTGATTGATGCTAAAGGTATGTATATACCTAGGTTGGCTGCCAGGGGAGGGCTGGCAGCCTTAGGCCTGGGGGGCAAGTCCAGTCAAGTGGCCCATTGAACCACCGAATCAGCTCACCATCCATGCCCACCTGATTTTAGAAGGATATTGATGTTATAAAGCAAGACAAATATGATACAATGTGGTAACATAATTTAATGTTAATAGCAACAAAGGAGGTTTAACAAAAATAATGCCTCAATGCAGCTCATCAGTGCCTACCAATGCAGCTTCACCTGTCCCCATCAATGCAGCCTCACCAGTGCCTATCAAATGCAATCTGATCAGTGCCCATCATGCAGGCTCGCCAGTGCCCATCAGTACAGCCGGCCCTGGGTGCGCCCCCCCCCCTTTGCCTATAGTTAGTTTGTGGCTGCGCCCCTTGCCCCTGCTTCCTTCCTCCACAAGAAGAAAAAAGTGTGAACGGGCAGCGGCTGACGGCCATTTTGAATGTGAGTTAGGGTGGCCTGGGGGGCAATTGCCACCCTGCCCCCTGGCCCAGCCCTCCCCTGTTGGCTGCACTTGGGGGGGTGTTAGGGTTGGGGGCTTTATTAAAAGGCAACTTCACTAAAGGTGAAGTTGCCCTTTATAAGTTACAAGTTGAATTTGCCAAGCTGGAGAGTGTCGGTGTACATTAAGTCTGCACTGTGCATAGTCTGCATACAGTTGTAGCATTAATACAGAGATCAAAGCCATTACAAGCATGACCACACAGCTATAGTTGCAAAGCACAATGAACTCTCAGCCAATAAAAAATATATAGTTGTTTCAGCCAATCAGGAAAATAGTATTATATCTGAACAGACTTAGTATGTACAGACAGACTTAAGTTTTGCACATAGAACATTTAAAGGAAAGTTGATTTCTACAGACAAAGGATAGCATTGTCAGCGCAAGCAACATGGTATAAACTGTAAGCAAATGATATGATGAATGTAATACAATAGATGGGACACAACGGGTACTCATCAAATAAAGTAAAGTAAAGTAGCCCAAGGATGTGTGTTCACGTTGGATGAGATAGTCCAAAAAGTTCAGGAGGTTATCCACTGGTGAGGCTGCGTCATGCGAGAAGCAGAATCATCTTCTATAAGCGCCTCTAAGTGTAAACCGTTATGTAATTTATGGTAAAAAAAATGGTTAGAGGTACTCACAGACATGGAGTAGGAAATCGCATGGCAGTGTCAGTCACTACTGGCTGTAACAGGGTGACTGGTAGCTATCCATCGGTGGTGGCATCAGAAACATGAAGGTAAAAAATCGCATGGCAGTGTGAGCCACTGCAAGCTATGTCCAGGTGTATGAAGCGTGACAATATCCACAGAAACTCGTCAGATCCCAGGGGGAAGGGAAGAAGTCATTGGCTAACTGGCTCCGGCTGGTGGTGAGGTGGACGCTGGTGGTTTCCAGCGCTCCCTGTGGTCCAAGCGGAGTGGTGCAGCTGAGTTTCCAAGGTGTAAGGATCCCTTCTGGGCAGCAAGAGGACAGTAGGCGACGCGTTGTCGGGCTCTACGCCCCTTCTTCAGGCCTTGTGTGTGCTTCAGTGGACGAACGTGTTGCCACGTGACGGGGGCCTGCCAATGAATGACCATTCCGTCATGGACCGAACGTAACACCACGCTACGAGGCGAGCGTGCCCGCTCATAGCTGTTTGGGAGGCAGATCTCGGGGGGGGTGTTGAAAACATCAAGAGACGAACGTAACCGCCTCCCGCAAGTCTCAACAAAGCGTGCCAGGGGTATATAACATATATACTGATAAAAACAATAAGAACAATAAGAATAAACCATAGAATAATAATAAAGGTGCAGTGAAACTACTATAAAATACAATACTACATTGCTAAAAATACAATATAAAATTGTTACTAAAAATATATATATATATCATTGCATGGATCTAAAAAGTTTCTACTATGTCATGTGCCAGTATGAGTGGTAGGAGGTGTACTCAGGGGGATATGATATGATGGAGCAGATGGTTGGGCTCTGTATGAATGTTTCTCTGATGTTAACTGTGGGAGAGAAGGACAATATAGAGCTCTATGGTGAAAGCTGAAGGACTAGGAATGTTGATATGTTGTATCCAGAGTGGACAAGATGTGGGTCCCAAGGTGTAGGTTTTTAAATTAAAGCATTTGTTTCTATTTCCTCATTAAGGCCCCCCGGCGAAAGGAGGTCCAGATGGTAGATCCAATAGGTTTGCCGTTGGCATAGGCGCTTGTATCCTGCAGCAGGGGGGAAGGAGGAGGGTATGGCCTCAATGATCCAGACTTTCAGGCCTTCCGTGGATTGTTGATGGAATTCTTTGAAGTGCCTTGGGACACTGTGTTTATCACTGCCTCCTTCTATAAACCTCTGGTGTTCGCCAAACCTTTTTCTGAGTGGTCTGATGGTTCTACCCACATAATATAGCCCGCAGGGCCAGGAGAGGCAATAGATGACATGGTCCGTGGAACAGTTATAGAATTCGGAAATATTGTAAGTCTTGCCACTCCTCACAGGCAGACTTCATCCTAGACTCAGTAGATTTTTGTTTAACCCACAATTTTTTCCAATTTGATGCCAATTTCTATCTCCAGCAGGTTGGCACAGCTATGGGCGCAAATTTTGCCCCCAGCTATGCCAAGCTCACCATGGGCTTCTGGGAATCTTCCCACATATGGCAGAACAATCCCTTCACCTCCCGTATGATCTATTACGGGAGGTACATTGATGATATTATCGTCATCTGGGACGGCCCGGCCCTGAGTCATCTGTACAAGAATTGGTACAATATTGCAACCACAACACCTTTGGCCTCTCTTTTACCTCAGTTCAAGATCCTCACCAACTAGCGTTCCTTGATTTGCTTCTCTTCCATGAAGATAATAAGATTCTGGCAAAAAACTGCATAAAGCCTACAGCAGGAAACTCCTACCTTCATTTTCAGAGCTGCCACCATCCACGCGGGATTTCAAATATCCCTAAAAGCCAATTCTGCAGACTTCGCAGAAACTGCACAAGGGATGAACACTACAAATCACAGAGCGAGCTCCTATTCAAAAAATTTTCTGAGAAAGATTTTCCACCAAAACTAATCCATGAAGCTTATGGTCTATACACCACCTCCTCTCAACCCCCCCCCAGCAGAACTGCCTAAGAACACAGCAACCTCCAGACAACCGGTGAGATTCACAACATAATACCATGTTAAATACAAGAAAATGGAGAAAGTCCTTTCCAAACATTGGCCCATCCTCCTACAAGACCTTCATCTAAAATCCACTATCCCCAGAAAAACCAAAAGTTTCTTACAGAAAAACTCGGAGCATAAAAAACATCATAGCCCCTAGCAAGCTAAAGAAGACCCACACCCCGGGCCCCAAAAAACTCTGTCTCATCCCACTGATAGGGATGTTCCAATGCCGCAAGGCCCTATGCCTGACTTGCAAATTCATCACACATGGCCAGAAAAACTACACCATCAAAGGCAAGACTTACAATATTTCATAATTCTATAACTGTTCCACGGACCATGTCATCTATTGCCTCTCCTGTCCCTGCGGGCTATATTATGTGGGCAGAACCATCAGACCACTCAGAAAAAGGTTTGGCGAACACCGGAGGTTTATAGAAGGAGGCAGTGATAAACACAGTGTCCCAAGGCACTTCAAAGAATTCCATCAACAATCCACGGAAGGCCTGAAAGTCTGGATCATTGAGGACATACCCTCCTCCTTCCCCCCCGGCTGAAAGATACAAGCGCCTATGCCAACGTGAAACCTATTGGATCTACCATCTGGACCTCCTTTCGCCGGGGGTCCTTAATGAGGAACTAGAAACAAATGACTTAATTTAAAAACCTACACCTTGGGACCCACATCTTGTCCACTCTGGATACAACATATCAACATTCCTAGTCCTTCAGCTTTCACCATAGAGCTCTATATTGTCCATCTCTCCCACAGTTAACATCAGAGAAACATTCATACAGAGCCCAACCATCTGCTCCATCATATCATATCCCCCTGAGTACACCTCCTACCACTCATACTGGCACATGACATAGTAGAAACTTTTTAGATCCAAGCAGTGATATATATATATTTTTAGTAACAATTTTATATTGTATTTTTAGCAATGTATTATTGTATTTTACAGTAGTTTCACTGCACCTGTATTATTCTATGGTTTATTCTTATTGTTCTTATTGTTTTTATCAGTATATATGTTATATACCCCTGGCACGCTTTGTTGAGACTTGAGGGAGGCGGTTACGTTCGTCTCTTGACGTTTTACACCCCCCCTAGAGATCCGCCTCCCAAACAGCTATGAGCGGGCACGCTCGCTTCATGGCATGGTGTTACATTAGTTCCGTGAAGGAACGGTCGTTCATTGGCGGGCCCCCGTCACGTGGAGACACATTCGTTGCGGGGCGGAGCGTTCACCTCGTGGCGATCGTTCTGCAGGCTTTTTTATTTTTTATTTTTCCTATATACATGTCCTCCACTGAAGCACACACAAGGCCTGAAGAAGGGGCGTAGACCCCGACAACGCGTTGCCTACTGTCCTCTCTCTGCCCAGAAGAGATCCTTACACCTTGGAAACTCAGCTGCACCACTCCGCTTGGACCACAGAGAGCGCTGGAAACCACCAGCGTCCACCTCACCACCAGCCGGAGCCAGTTAGCCAGTGACTTCTTCCCCTCCCCCTTGGATCTGATGAGTTTCTGTGGACATTGTCACGCTTCATACACCTGGACATAGCTCGCAGTGGCTCACACTGCCATGCGATTTTTAACTTCATGTTTCTGATGCCACCACCGACGGATCGCTACCAGTCACCCGGTTACAGCCAGCAGTGGCTGACACTGCCATGCGATTTCCTACTCCATGTCTGTGAGTACCTCTAACCATTTTTTCACCATAAATTACATAACGGTTTACACTTAGAGGCGCGTATGCCTTTCTCCTCTACTCTTTCTTATAAAAGTTGATTTCTACAGAGTTTTCACAACTGCTATCCAGATATTGCTAAAGAGCTGGTACATGAGAAAGGGAGCAATAAAGAGCCTACGACTTTGGCTTTGTTAAATGGAATAGTAACAACCACTTAAAATGTCAGACATCATCAGCTCCTGATGACATCATTGTGACAAAACGCATTGGGCGGGGCTTGCTGGCATCACTTCTGTCCACCATATTCTGGTCTGTGGAACGCAGATGGTTACCGAATGCCTGAACCGCTGCACTGCAATACATGTGATTGAGCTTGTGTAATGCAAGCAACGGTTTTATGTGAGTAGAATTTTAAATGTCTTTTATCTTTAATAAATGGTATCAAGCAATGGGGTATTGCCTGGTTTATGTTCCCTAACATGCACACATGACGGAACCAAATAGAGGAGTACTAATCCTCAAAAAAGCCTAACAGTGGAGATGACCAGAATGGATGCTGTGGGTACATATAAAATGGGCATAGCACCTTGGCTTGAGAAATATCAGTACATAAGCCTGGCACTGGAGACCACTAACTTGGAGGCTCTGATTATAAGGCGAGTATAACATTTTGGTCTGGTGAGTGTGTAGGCAAAGGAGGGGAGCAAGGAGTGGTGACCTGCACGCATATCACTGAATGAATCTGAAGTTTACAGAGCACTTTTTAAGCACAATGGATTTGAATATATAATTTGTCATATGTGGACTAATGAGAATGGACACTTTAGCACTTTATGCTATATGACCTTTGAGGGACACTTTAGTACTTTATGTTACATGAATTGTATTATGTATTTATAACACTATTGGTTTACTAATCGGTTACTTTATAACACTTAGTAAGTATTTATTTGCACTTTGAGTAGCGCCACACAAATGTGGTTTTAATTTACTTGCATCACTTCTCGTTTTGAAAAAGCAAGTTTACGTCCCATTAAAATAGCGGAAGAATTTCAGACTTGCTTCCTTAGCTACAACAGTACAAACCTGTATTGTATTTCTGTTAATAAGAACAATGTGACTGAAATGCATAAGCAGTTTCAATGTACTTCCTCTGTTTGGAATCAATTTTTTTTTTTAACATGCCTTGACTCTTTTGCCATGCTGATAATTTATACTCTTCAGTTAGCCCGTATTCACACAGGGGCAATCCGAATTTGGCGTGACCTTGCTAGGTGACTTACAACGCTCCTTCAAGGCGATCTCAGCGCGCCTCCATGCCAGGCGACTTGGCCTGTGGCCAATCAGAGAAGGTTGGGAGGGGTTGCCTGGGTAATTCGGGGGGAGTAACTGTGTAATTTCTTTTTCCTGTAAGTCGCGTCAATATAGATGGGAGATCCGACTTGGAGGTGACTTCCATTGAATTCTATGGGCATAAGTCGGATAGAAGTCGCCTTGTAGTAGTACATGAACCTTTTCTGAAGTCGGAGCATAGTGTACATTAAGATGGCTCCCATTCACTTCAATGGGATTTCAGATGTCAAGCGGCTTGGGGCGACACAAGTCGGAACGCAAGTCGCCCCTGTGTGAACCGGCCCTTATGGTGCTGCATAAATAGATATGGTATTTGGAGCTGGGCAATAAAAACACATCCAAAAACAGCAGCATTGTTTCACCAGGTTCTAGATAGCAATCAACTGGCAACCCCTGCACACACCGCTGGCTGAGGCTCATCAGGGTAACTGTACAGGTTTGCAAACCTTGACTAATTGCTCTTGTTTTCTGGATATGCAGCAGTTATGGTATCTGTAGTAGATGCAGCACCCTCCTAGGTAGGTGCTAGGATAGTTAGGTAAGTGTTACTATGAGTTTTATATATGTTAGGTGTAAGATTGGGGTTGAACAGACTCAAGCGGTAGGTGCGTTTTCAGTAAGTGCGCTAGTCCAAAGCAGTATTTTTATGGGCGTGGCAGTCCATTTTTATTAAAAGAAAGGAGAAAGTCAAATAAAACTGTAATTTCCCCTCGCAGGGGGTTCCAACATCATTGCATAAACATGCTTCAGCCTCCTGGCTTTACTCACTGTCAGCTTTGTGCTGTTTGGTGAAATAAAAAATCTCCAGGTCTCCTGTTTAGTAAATGATATTCAGCCCTCCTGGCTTGTAAATGCAGCTCCCCTACTAAGGCCTTCTGCTTTAGGCCTAGGTCTGTTTCCCACAGACCCGAACACTCAGCAACTCGGTGCTGTCCTGTAGCCTCGTGCTACACTGGCTGCCCCCATGCCGCTTCTGACTCCTGCAGAGGAAATGGGAGTCCACCTGACTCCCTTACACAGACTTCCTGTCTGTTGGGTGGGACCCTGAGCCATAGTCAGGTCACTATGAAATAGCCCAGCACACAGCTGTGCAATCAGTGTGCCTGTCTCTCCAAAATCTGTAGTAAACCCGCAATCTGCCAGGTAGCACAGGGTCCCACTGCCACATAGGTACATTTAGTTGCCACACTGTAGTTAGTGGCTGTAATTTTGGGTAATATAAAAGCATAGTTTGGCTCCCTGTGCTCAGTGAGCTGTGATAGTTTAGTTAGGTCTGCTCTGTGTACTCTGCTGCTGCCATTTTTCTTGATAGTTCCCTTTGTATCCAAGTAACTTGAGAAGGTTTTGGATGATAGGCGTGGAGTTATGCAGATGGCAGCATGAATATTGATGCAGCCCTGGCTTATCCCAGAGAGGCAGGCTTTGATGGCATGCTGGGAGACTGCATATATTCTGAGCACACTGAGCACTTGGATCTTTTCCCAGAGTGGGTTAGTCCATCCTGGGGGTTATGCTGCTCTTGGTTAGGCCTCAGGTGGGCAACTTGAGGGGAGGAATGCTGAGACCCAGGTGCTAAAGAGAAGCTGACTGAGGGGAGCTGTCTACTATCACTGGAAGATGTTGCTTGGAAGATTGGAAGGTGGCTACCATCTGCCCTTGTGCCTACCTAGTACAGAGACCGAGATCTTGCGAACCTTGTGCTTTAGCTACCCCTCTGGTGCCTTATAATCAGCTCTGGGTCTGTTAAAAGGGACACCGGATGGTGATGTGAAGAGCTTTGTCCAGATAATCTCCAACTTAAAGAGACTCTCTTGTGGTTTTAAATACTACTCAAGCTGAAGTCTACTGTTTGTTACAGAAAGGAATACCAAGTCCCCAAGTTGTATCTTTGGAGTATCCCACTACTTCTCTCAACCTTTTGCAAGTTCTCCAAAAAATAAAAACCACAAAAACAGCATCCCCTTGACTGGTCCTTGAAGAAACAGTGAATGAGCCTGTTATGTGCCTGGCTATGGGGCAGAAGTTTGGAAAGGACAGTAATCCTACGGCTCCTACAGGAGTAGTAGTATAAAGTATCTCACAAAAATGAGTACACCCCTCACATTTTTGTAAATATTTTATTATATCTTTTCATGTGACAAGGAATTACGCTTTGCTACAATGTAAAATAGTGAGTGTACAGCTTATAACAGTTTAAATTTGCTGTCCCCTCAAAATAACTCAACACACAGTCATTAATGTCTAAACCGCTGACAACAAAAGTGAGTACACCCGTAAAATGTCCATATTGGGCCCAATTAGCCATTTTCCCTCCCCAGTGTCATGTGACTCGTTAGTGTTACAAGGTCTCAGGTGTGAATGGGGAGCCGGTGTGTTAAATTTGGTGTTATCGCTCTCACGCTCACTGGAAGTTCAACATGGCACCTCATGGCAAAGAATTCTCTGAGGATCTGAAACAAAGAATTGTTGCTCTACATAAAGATGGCCTAAGCTATAAGAAGATTGCCAAGATCCTGAAACTGAGCTGCAGCACGCTGGCCAAGACCATACAGTGGTTTAACAGGACAGGCTCCACTCAGAACAGGCCTCGCCATGGTCGACCAAAGAAGTCGAGTGCGTGTGCTCAGCGCCATATCCAGAGGCTGCCTTTGGGAAATAGACATATGAGGTTTGCCATCATTACTGGACCAGACCATATGCCCCACACTGCATCAAATTGGTCTGCATGGCTGTCATCCCAGAAGAAAGCATGCAAACAGTTTGCTGAAGACAAGCAGACTAAGCACATGGATTATTGGAACCATGCCTTGTGGTCTGATGAGACCAAGATAAACTTATTTGGTTCAGATGGTGTCAAGTGTGTATGGTGGCAAACAGGTGAGGAGTACAAAGACAAATGTGTCTTGCCTACAGTCAAGCATGGTGGTGGGAGTGTCATGTCTGGGGCTGCATGAGTGCTGCCAGCACTGGGGAGCTTCAGTTCATTGAGGGAACCATGAATGAATGGCAACATGTACTGTGACATACTGAAGAAGAGCACGATCCCCTCCCTTTGGAGACTGGGCCGCAGGGCAGTATTCCAACATGATAATGACTCCAAACACACCTCCATGACAACCACTGCCTTGCCAAAGAAACTGAGGGGAAACATGATGGACTGGCCAAGCATGTCTCTAGACCTAAACCCTATTAAGCATCTGTGGGGCATCCCCAAACAGAAGGTGCAAGGTCTCTAACATCCATCAGCTCTGTGATGTCGTCATGGAGGAGTCGTAGAGGACTCCAGTGGCAACCTGTGAAGCTCTAGTGAACTCCATGCCCAAGAAGGTTAAGGCAGTGCTGGAAAATAATGGTGGCCACACAAAATATTGCCAATTTGGGCCCAATTTGGATATATTCACCTAGGGGTGTACTCACTTTTGTTGCCAGCGGTTTCGACATTAATGGCTGTGTGTTGAGTTATTTTGAGGGGACAGCAAATTTACACTTTTATACAAGCTGCACACTCACTACTTTACATTGTAGCAAAGTGTCATTTCTTCAGTGTTGTCACATGAAAAGATATTTTAAATATTTACAAAAATGTGAGGGGTGTACTCACTTTTGTGAGATACTGTATATTACCCACATTGCTCCATAGATGACTGTTATTTAGAAGCAGATGCCTGAGGTTGGTCAGATGATGCCCACCTATCTATCAGCCCTCTTCTGCACATAGTAAGCTTAATGAGTATCTAAACTCAAATAGAAAAGTTGAATATACTGCAGATTACCAATCTTTAAATGTGGTTGTTGCATTAATTTCCTCTTTTTTTTTAGTGTTTTTTTCTTCTTTCATCTGGTGGCCTAGGCATTAACATGCTTCCTGTCCCAGTGTAACTCCATTCTATGGAGGAGCAGCGGAGGCACCCTTGGACATGTAGGCAAGGGTGAATTCATTGGGAGTTGAGCCGTAGGGTCATGGAGATGTATTGAGAGACGAGGAATAGGACTACAGTTAACTGATGGCCTAGAATTGTTGCTCTCACTCCAAAATTTGTGGCAATACCTAACATGTGGTGCATTCAAATTTTAAATACACATACATTATTTTTATTTAATTTATTATAATTTACATTTATAACACTTTTTTATTTAACAAGCCTTCCATATGATAGCATTGGTAGGTGACAGATTGGAGACATTGGAGACGGTAAGAGCAGTAAGGATGTGGAATTCTCTTCCACAAGCAGTGGTTTCAGCAGGTAGCATAGATAATTTCAAAAAACGACCACAACATACAGGGATATACAATATAATATTGACACAAAAGCACACACACGGGTTGGACTTGATGGACTTTTGTCTTTTTTCAACCTCGCAAACTATGTAACTATGTATGTATGTGACATCAGAGGTCTATTATCCCTCTAATGTTTCCCCTGTCTTCAACTGTATCAAGCACAGTACTGTGACTGCTCTGAACCTGGAAATGTTCAGAGATGAGTACTTAGGGGTTCATTGATAGCAGAGCAAATCAGGGGACGAATGCTCTGTAATGTGCTACTGCTCTCATCATGATATTGGCCGAGGGTGCGGTGGGTAAGCATTTTACAGTACAGTAAAAGTGATCAGGTAGCTCTACAGCCAGCCAGGTCACTCTTACATGAAAGCCAGAAACTGACTTAAAAGAACTATACCAAACACATGCCCGCAGCAGCAGCCATTCGTTTGTTAATCATTTCAGGTTGTTTATAAATAGAGTCAAGCATACTTACCCACCTTCTTCTGCAGTGCCGGCATCTTCTGGCATTGCCCACACTGACAGCCAGCACTGCAGATACCACAGCATGGAGGCCCATCCCTGCAGCACTAGCAATGTGAAAGTCTGCATTGGCACTACACACACACAATCTCCTCTGCTTTTAGCTGCTTATATTAGCTTGAACATTTTACGATCTACAAAGAAGTTTCAAATCTTTATGACAGTTACATGGAAAGTGACATTAACTGCTTTGTAAAGTCACTCTAAGTAAGGTGAAAGTGTAAATGGTACCATAAAAAGCATCATTTTACAATCATCTTTCGTTTGTACCTCTTATGTCCAAACCCATTAAATCTTAGTAATTTATGATACCGTTCTACTGTCTATTAGAGCCATTTACTGTAGTTGCAAACTGCTGAGAGCAACTAAAATATATTCTACAGTAGAGTAACAGTAGAGCTGAAACCTGATAGGGGCTTGTTTAAAATGGCGGTCATCAATTTCATTACAATCAACGTTAAAATTCCCCCATATCAGAACGGGCATTTCCTTTAACAGCTTTAACCAAACCGCTTAAAGCTTGCTGAAAGCTTTAGAAATGCTTTGCAAAACTTGTTATACATGAACTTTTATGAACTGAAGCCCTTGGCCTTGGACACATATTGACTGTCTTTGTGTTTATATGAAAAAATGCCATATCTTTGCATCTAATGTATTTATAATCCACTTTTTAATATTGTATATTTTGTTTTATCGTAGTCCGGTGTGGGAGAATTATGGTGGTGTGGCAGGGCTGTATCTTTTGCATAAACATTTTGGTGCTAAAAGATATAACTCTTAAAGAGCTGGTAATGTTTCTTGTTAGTTCTAGCCTGGGTCACACAATCAATGAGTCACGCCATTGGTGGATAGACTTGCCTGCAGTTAAAAAGTCTCAAATACACACAAACTGCCAGCAGAAAGGAAATGTGGACACCTAGATATGCTCTACATATATTTTATGTCTTCTAGTGCATTCAGGAAGCCTTCAGGCTAAATAATATTGTTATTCTACAAAAATAACCCACACACATCCACTACTAAATGACCCTGTAATCTACATATTTTGCATGAAATTGTTTCTTATTTTGTTTTTTTTGCTCTTTGTAAAGTCCACCATGAGCTCCAGAACCTTTTTTCACCCTCACTTCTGTTTGTTTGGAGCAATCAGTGCACATTAGTTGTGGTCATGTGCAATGCTCTATGCACACTACAAATCCCATAGTCCATAGTCCACCTCAGGAGTGAGCAAGAGAGGATGACTACAACCCTACATACAGTGGGATCATGGAGAACGAGGGTAGCCATCCCCTAACAGGACTTCAGATCTTAACAGCGAAAAAAAAGAAAATCGAAGATTTGGAGGAGGCTGAGAGCACCATTTTTAAGAGTTAAAGCGGAGTTCCACCCAAAAGTGGAACTTCCGCTTTAAGGGAAGGGGAGGTGGCATGTCATTTTTTATTTTGGGGGGGGGGACCCTGTTTGGACAGGGTCACAGGTTCACTTCCTCTCTTGGCACCATGGAGCGTTGGGAGGAAATTCAACCCCCCCCCCCTCTTGGTGATCTTCTGGGACACGTCACAGGTCCCAGAAGATACGCCAGCCGTTCCCAGAGCGCAGCGTGACTCACGCTTGCGCAGTGTTCACCCAGCTTTGAAGGCAAAGCCGGGTGCCCACACCTGTGATGTCGGCGCCGTAGAGGAGGAGGGGGAGAAGAGCGAAGCTATGGGCGGCTGCATCGCAGGAGCGTGGGACAGGTGAGTGTCCGATTATTAAAAGTCAGCAGCTACACTTTTGTAGCTGCTGACTTTTAATACGGTGGAACTCTGCTTTATGAATGCATACATGAACACCACTCTTTTTTGAGTTCGGAATACATGATCGGAAATATTTTTTTAAACCAGTTCAAGTCACTTCAAAGTGTATCTAAACCCAATAACAAAAATACAATACCTTATATTGCAGGTTTCCATTTTTGATTGTGATGTCATTGGTTTTGATAAATAAGCAATACAAAAAAAAGGCCAAATACACTATATTACCAAAAGTATTAGGACACCTGCCTTTACACGCACATGAACTTTAATGACATCCCAGTCTTAATCTGTAGGGTTTAATATTGAGCTGGCCCACCCTTTGCAGCTATAACAGCTTCAACTCTTCTGGGAAGGCTGTCCACAAGGTTTAGGAGTGTCTATGGGAATTTTTGACCATTCTTCCAGAAGCGCATTTGAAAGGTCAGGCACTGATATGGACGAGAAGGCCTGGCTCACAATCGCTGCTCTAATTCATCCCACAGGTGTTATATCGGGTTGAGGTGCAGACCAGTCAAGTTCCTCCACCCAAACTCGCTTAGCCATGTCTTTATGGACCTTGTTTACGCACTGGTGCGCTGTTATGTTGGAACAGAAAGAGGCCACCCACAAACTTTTCCCATAAAGTTGGGAGCATGAAATTGTCCAAAATGTCTTGGTATGCTGACGACTTAAGAGTTCCCTTCACTGGAACTAAGATGCCAAGCCCAACCCCTGAAAAACAACCCCACACCATAATCCCCCTTCCACCAAATGATTTGGACCAGTGCACAAAGCAAGATCCATAAAAACATGAATGAGCGAGTTTGGGGTGGAGGAACTTGACTGGCCTGCACAGAGTCTTGACCTCAACCCGAGAGAACACTTTTGGGATGAATTAGAGCGGAGACTGTGATCCAAGCCTTCTCATTCAACATCATGGCCTGACCTCACAAATGCGCTCCTGGAAGAATGGTCAAACATTCCCATAGACACACTCCTAAACCTTGTGGACAGCCTTCCCAGAAGAGTTGAAGCTGTTATAGCTGCAAAGGGTGGGCCAACTCAATACCAAACCCTACGGACTAAGGCTGGAAAATTCATGTGCGTGTAAAGGCAGGTGTCCCAATACTTTTGGTAATATAGTGTATATGGTTATTAAGGACTAATTTCTGCTAGGTAGAGGCCTTTACATCTGTGTTATGAGGTTGGGTAAGCGACCGTGAGTAGTAGTTATGTGTGAGCGAAAGAATGCCATAAGTACGTTTTGGGAGTAAGAAGTGGAGGGTGCTGGTGGAAGTTGGGGAAGGTAAGCACAGAAGGGGGGAGATAGGAAAAAAGCTGGAAAATTATCTCAAAAAAAGATGGGGGGGGGAGAGAAAAAATAAGGTGAGTGTAAGGGAGGAGGAAAGGAAAGACAAGGTGGTGTTACTGGGGGAGTGGGGCAATTGGTATGGGAAGGGGAAGCGTAGGGCTTAACGTAGGAGATGGGGAATTGGCTTTGTGACTTACACCTGGAGGAGGATTAGGGTGGTAGTGTCTTCTTACGTATTTAGGAAAGGCTTGAATTCCACAGTGTCCCTAAGCACAACTCATGCAGCCCATGTAAGTGTGAAGTTGTATTGTTTTTTCACCTTCTTCTGCCAAAAGGCGTTGTTCCGTGCTCATAATGTGATCGAGTTCAAAGACCCACTTCCCAAGGTTGGGTAAGCAAGTGATGCGGAATCACAGTCCTAGCTGAAATAAGAAAGTGTGTGAGGAATCCCTTTTTAGCAGTCTTAAAGTGATAGTAAACGGTTTTATTATTTTTACCTACAGGTAAGCTTGTAATAAAGCTTACCTGTAGGTAAAATGAATATCACCTAAACCTGCACCGTTTAGGACAGTGGTTCTCAACTCCGGTCCTCAGGACCCACCAACAGGCCAGATTTTAAGTATTACCTTGGGGAGATGCAGACTAGAATACTGTAATCACTGAGCAGCAAATGATATCACCTGTGATGAACTTCAGTTATCCTGCAAACCTGGCCTGTTAGTGGGTCCCGAGGACAGGAGATGAGAACCACTGGTTTAGGAGATATTTGAGCGGGCAGCAGCCGGTGATGTCACCGGCACATGCTCTCTGAAGGAGCAGAATACCCATGCCGTTCCTGTAGAGCTTTGTGCCACGGTCGAGACTCCTGCATGCATGCGTGATGTCATCGCAGCGCTGGTATCCTGGAAGTACAGATGTGATTTCCTCTACAAATCCCAGGGTATCTGCCTTGGCAAGGTTCTATTTCCAAACAAGTGGCAAACCGTGGAAACCTAACAAAGATCAGGCAAGATAAATAATGATATAAGTGAAAATAATATTTGAATTATGCCCACATTCATCTCTGTAAACTTTCCCTGAAGTTATGCTTTTAATACATTTGTTTCTAATTAAGCTCATTCAGCCCGGGCATAAGGTCACAATGATTATAAAAACACCAGCAATCATCGCCAAGTTCTGCTTTATAACTGAATCCAATCCACTTTCTGGAGAGCAGTCACGATGCTCATGTACGAGTCTTGTTTTAAGTATTTTTCTATAATAAGCTACCCTATTATTACTGGCTTCAGCCTCATGTAATCGCTGGGTTGCTGCAATAAAACGGATGTTTTCATAACCCTAATCTTTTCTGCCTGCCACAGAAAACTCAACCTTCTGTATGGCCGCAGGGAGTGATCTGAAGGTCAAATGACTAATGTGTCTGATAACACTAATCTGGCGCAAGTCCGACAAGGTTATGATGCAAACTGGCTAGTGCATAAGGCATAAGCCTGATCATAGACAGAATAACCAATCAGATCCCACTTTATGGTTGATTGGATGCTGTTACTGCAACTGGCAAATACTCATTGCTTTCAGCTTTGGTCTACTAAAAAAGCTCAAATGTCTAACTTGATTGACTTGGTCTTCTATGTCTCATACTGGTGCACCTTTAGAGTATGGAGAACTTTTGTTAACAGTGATCAGCACCTCAAGCCTTAGTGATGGCCCAAATGCAAAGAATGAGGCTTCTATACAGCAAAACTGAAGGCTGCATGATGACATTGCCCTGTCCTACTTTTTACATTCTTTTCTGTATTTTATTGCTCTGTAGTATGCTTGGGAAACTTTTGGGCCACTACAATTTTTTTCTCCCTCTGTCCTCTCCTCCAGATTAGTGCTAATTATTTCAGCCCCAGCTAGACCCTCACTGTTTCTTCTATTTTCCCTCACTGTTAGTAGTTCGCAGAGACAGAGCTAAGGAAAGTCATTGTCTTCTTACACTTCAAAAGACTGGAAAACACATCCTCTCTAATGCAATTAGGTGACGTAAAATTGCAATGGATTAAACTTCTGTGCTTTATTGAAGATTTAGACCCCATACACACTATCACATTTTCTGCAGATTTTTGTCTTCAGATTTACCAAAACCATATAATATGAGGTCAAACCTTAAAGCTGGACACACACTGTCCAATTTTCAGTAGATTTTTTCCATCACATTTACCACAACCATATAATATGAGGTCAAACCTTAGGGGTTTCAATTTGTATGCAATCAGGCAGGCCCTTGCACTACATGGTTTTGGTAAATCCGAAGGAAATCTGACAACAAAAGTTGGATAGTGTGAATGGGGTCTAAGAGTTTCAATTTGTAATCAGGCAGGCCCTAGCACTACATGGTTTTGGCAAATCTGAAGGAAAAATCGGCAGAAAACTTATAGTGTGTTTGGGGGTCTTCAAGCGGAGTTCCACTCAAAAGTGGAACTCCGGCTTTAAGACCTCCTCCCCAGCTCCTGATGGTGAAACTGAGCTTTTGGGAAGGAGCGGGGGAGTGCAGATACCAGATTTTTATGGATACTTCTGTTCCGGTCGACTTAGGTGATCGGAAGTGGAAGGTCTCTTTCCCCTCCCTCCCATAGTCTTCTGGGACACAGAACAGGCAGGTCCTAGAAGACTTCGGTACCAATCACAAAGTGCAGTGCGCCAGGCCGTGAAGCCGCTTTCTGTCACGGTTGGGTGCCCACAGTACCAATGACTGCGCCGCGGAGGGGAGCGGGAGAGATCCGACGCTCGTGCCGGCCGCATCGCTGATCCGGGAGACAGGTAAGTGTCTGTTTTAAATGTCACTTTTTGTAGCTGCACTGTTAATAAACTTATGTAGCTCCCTTCTAGTTTGGGTACTAGTGAGTGTATATGGTTTTTGGCTCTCTCTGCTTAACAGGAGAGTAGATAGGCAAGTTTATATGCTATCTGCTTATCAGAGAGCCTGGATCTGAGTAAGGTCTGCTCAGTGTGCTCTGGTGCTGATTCATGTGGTCTGGAGAGTCTTACACTGTCCAATTGTATGTGTCCCCATTGGGCAATGTGAGGAGAACGCAGCCAGTGACAGCAGGTGTATTTGAGGGTGGTTCTGACCAACTAGCAGGGGAGTGTCCCCCACTGCATCATGGGTGAACACCTTCATATAAAAGGGAGCACATGGGCTCAATTTTAGGAGTTCCAGCCCACCCAGACCTCAGGGGTGGAGGCGTGTGTTTACCTACTGGCTGCTAGGCTTGAGGCCTCTCAAGGAGGCTGGAGATGCTGGGCCTGGTTGAGGCCTATCTGAAGTTGCTGAAGCTGCAGCCCAGAGTTCTTTAGAAGCTGACAGAGGGAGGACGTCCTTGGATTCAGTTTGATATCACAGTGGCAAAGTGTTGCTTGGAAGTTGGAAGGAGGCTACTGACTGTCCCGGGACATGGTGTGAGTACAGACCCGTGAAGGGATCCCTGAGACTGTGTTGCTAGAATTTGTCCTCATCTGAAGTCAGTTAACTTGGAGTATCCCATACCTTTCCTTCTCCTATCCAAGTTCTACAAAAAAGCTTAAAAAAATCACCCCCTAGACTGATCATTGGAAAATGAGCAGGATTGTGTGTGTACACCTGACAGTGTAAAATCCGTTGTGACTGGCTGCAGGATAATCAGAGGGAGGCCCGGGACTCTGCTTTAAGCTGCCAGTGGACAGTGCCAAGTCATCAGGTGATCATACTCTCTGGACAGACTGGGTCTAAGAAGATATGTCAATGTATGAAGTGGCATTTGAAACAGAACAGACATCATGACATCTGGTGATCTCATGGGCGTATGTGGTGTTGTTACCTGAAACAGGTGACTGTTATCTTTACGTGTTTTCTACAGGTACTGTAAAATAAAACATATTCATTAGCATTTGATTAGATTGTAATGTAAAAGGAAAACCCTAACATGCTGTTCACTTGTCAGGGTCCAGATCTGAACCTGCAACCTCTGCGATGTCTGGCTGTGGCTTTTCTCGCTGTGCCCCCTGACATGCTGGACAGCTCTCAGCCTGAACCCTTGGACAATCTTGGCTTATTTATTGTTTCCGGTGAACCTTCCATGAACTTCCTAATATAAGCCATATCTCTGCACTTTCTGTTTGCCAGATTATTCTGTCATGGTCAAGGGTCAAGCTTAGAGAGCATAAGGACATCTGCAGGTTCATAAAGGAGCAAGATATCAGCTGGAGAAGAGCACAATAATCTAGCAAGCAGGAAGTGCAGAGACAAGGCTTAAAGCGGTTGTATCCCCAAAAAATTATTTTTACCTACAGGTAAGCATATAATAAGGCTTACCTGTTGGTAAAATGAATATCCCCTAAACCTGTACGGTTTAGGAGATATTCCCTTTGCAAGCACGCGCTGATGTCATGGTGAAGGACCTTGCCGGAAAGTCTGCCGGAAAAACGGGCTCCCGCGTGCATGCGCGGGAGTGACGTCTCGCGGCTCCGGCCACTGAACCCGGAAGGATCCACCAACAGAAGATGGCAGCACCTCTTCGGGGACCGGGCAGCCCTGTCAGAGCTTCCTTTTTTTTCAGGAAGGAAATTAGGAAGTTCATGGGAGGAGCAAGTTCAAGGTTCACCAGAAACAAGAGGCAAAATCAGAGAGGGAGCTGTCCAAGATCTCTGATGGAAGAGCTATCAATGACTTGCTTGCCCTAGAACAGGGGTCTCCAAACTGTGGCCTGAGGGCTGGATGTGGCCCTTTGCTAGCCTTTATCTGGCCCTTGGGGCACTATTCCTCCCAATGATATGAGGCACTATTCCTCCCACTTACACCAATGATGGGGCACCATTCTTCCCACTAATACCAATGATGGGGCACTATTCCGCCACTGACACCAACGATGGAGCACTATTCCTCCCACTAATACCAATGATGGGGCACTATTCCTCCCACTAATACCAATGATGGGGCACTATTCCTCACACTGACACCAATGATAGGGCATTACTCCTGCTGACCACCAACCCTATGGCAATATTTTTTCTCACTGATGCTGGGCGAGGACATTTTCTACCACCACTGGCCACAGTCCTGCCCCCTAAAGTCTGAAGGACAGTAAACTGGCCCTTTGAACAGTTTTGATACCTCTGCCCTAGTCCATGCCAATGTATGATGCTAAGACTCCATGATCAAAAGCAGTGGACCGGAGCAGTAAGGCTGGGGAAGAAAGAGATAAAAGATGCTGTAATTCCACTAGCCAGGAAATGAGGTAGAGGTAGGCTTTATCAAAATTGCTGCTGTTTCTAATGCACACTGTAAGAAGCATACAGCGTGCAGTGATATCAGAGTAAGGAACGTCTGTAAAGGAGAGTAGCCTGTACAAGATTGAAGGTAACAAGATTCAGGTTTAAAATCACACCTGGTGATCCTGTTATAAACATCCTTATTCAATGCATCCATTCCTGGAGTACATGTACAGCTGTGGCCAAAAGATTTGAGAATTACACAAATATTAATTTTCACAAAGTCTGCTGCTTCAGTGTTTTTAGATCTTTTTGTCAGATGCTACTATGGTATACTGAAGTATAATTACAAGCATTTCATAAGTGTCAAAGGCTTTTTTAACAATTACATTATGCAAAGAGTCAATATTTGCAGTGTTGACCCTTCTTTTTCAAGACCTCTGCAATTCCCCCTGGCATGCTGTCAATCAACTTCTGGGCCACATCCTGACAGATGGCCGCCCATTCTTGCATAATCAATGCTTGGAGTTTGTCAGAATTTGTGGAGTTTTTTTTTTGTTCACCCGCCTCTTGAAGATTGACCACGAGTTCTCAATGGGATTAAAGTCTGGGGAGGTTCCCGGCCATAGACCCAAAATTTAGATGTTTTCTTCCCCAAGCCACTTAGTTATCACTTTTTCCTTATGGCAAGGTGCTGCATCATGCTGGAAAAGCTGTTGTTCCTCACCAAATTGTTCTTGGATGGATGGGAGAAGTTGCTCTTGGAGGATGTTTTTGTACCATTCTTTACTCTTAGCTGTGCTCTTAGGCAAAATTGTGAGTGAGTCCATTCCCTTGGCTGAGAAGAAACCCCACACATGAATGGTCTCAGGATGCTTTACTGTTGGCATGACATAGGACTGATGGTAGCGTTCACCTTTTCTTCTCTGGACAAGGTTTTTTATGGCTGCCCCAAACAATCAAAAAGGGGATTCATCAGAGAAAAAATGGCTTTACCCCAGTCCCAAGCAGTCCAATCCCCGTACCTTTTGCAGAATATCGGTCTGTCCCTGATGTTTTTCCTGGGGAGAAGTAGCTTCTTTGCTGCCCTTCTTAACACCAGGCCATCCTCCAAAAGTCTTCACCTCACTGTGCCTGCAGATGCCCTCACACCTGCCTGCTGCCATTCCTGAGCAAGCTCTGCACTGATGATGCCCCCCTGGACTTTCTTGGGCGCCCTGAAGCCTTCTTCACAAATGCAGTGAAAATAATAACTACGGGATTAAGTTAGTTTTCATGGTAAAGAGAGACTTTGCAATTCATTGCAATTCATCTGATCGCTCTGCATAACATTCTGGAGTATATGTAAATTGCCATCATAAAAACAGTAGACTTTGTGAAAATGAATATTTGTGTCATTCTCAAAACTTTTGGCCATGGCTGCAGACTGAAAGAGGCTGCAGGAGATCAGTAAAATGATAAAAGGCAAAAACAGTATTTTATTTTTTAAAAAAAAAGGTAATTCCTTGTGATACATGGTGCTTTAGCAAACTAAATGTATTTCAGTGAGTCTTCCATGTACTTTAAGTAGTTCACTAATCAGCCTATGTGTCCATCAAATAATTAATACATGAAATGTATTATGCAATATGATGCATCACAATCTACACAGAGCCGTGAAATATTGTAGAATAAAACTTGGCTACCTGGCTGAACCTGATGAACAACAAGCTCACACAGGTATATTTAATTATGTCTGATAACATTTTTTGCTTATTGTATTCTTATGACTAAATAAACTCAGGATACATGTACTGCACATAGGAGCTCAATAGCTAGCAGTAGTTAGATATATATAACTGGGCTTGTTCTGTAATATCACAGAATGCCAGATGGGCACTTCCCTAGAGGAGTTGTGGTGTTACTGGGTCTGAGCCTTGAGTTGGGTCCATTTAGCCGGTAGGCCTTGTCCCTTAGAGTAAGTTTAAATTGAAAATCATGTTTTATTGCTGTGAACCTTAAAACCCACCTGTAATATTTTTCATTCTCTCTCACATTTAAAACCCAATTAAAAGCACCGAAATAGATATGCAGTAAGATAAATAGATTGTACCAACAGCCTTCATTTTCATAGTCTTACCTCAGAACTAATTCTGAGCATCAGCACTCAGAACAGTCCTGTGACACAACCCCTTCTCTTCTATGCATTACAAGTTTGTATGAGGGGTGTGGCTGTTACTCAGCTCTGCCAGGCTGAGAGCCCTGAAAGGTGAGGACAGGAAGCAAATGTATTATAATAGTATTTTCACACATTTCCAAAATAAAAATAAAAACAATCCAGGTATAAAGAGATAAACGTTATGAACTTTAACCCTTTCGCTGCCAGAGCCTTTTTTTGCACACATGCTTAAAAAAATCATTTTAGCCCTGAAGATTGGATACACCCTCCAAAACATTATGTATTTTCTGATAGCGGAGACCCTAGAGAATAAAATAGTCATAGTTCCAATTTATGTCCAGGATATTGCTGCAAAGGTCTAGGAAATGCAAAATTTCTGTAAAAAATACACTCAAGTTAATTTTAGGGCACACTACTTCAGTACCCTATATTTTCTATAGGTGATACTTTAAAGGTCCCCTATAGGTCATCAGTTTAGTGTTACAGAGGAGGTCTAGGACTAAAACTATTGCTCTCACTTCTGGTGTGCACGGCAATATGTAACACGTGTATCGCAGTTTTCACGCGTAGGTGCCCCAACACATGCGTATAACATGTGAGGGTGAGAGCCTCAAAAACATTTTTTTTTGGGGGGGGGGGATTATATGTGCTTGGGTGTAACCTTAATTTTTTACTTGAAAACGTTTTTTTTAACTTTCTTTTTTCTATCACATAAGGGGCAAAACGTTTTTTGGTGACAGGTTCTGGTGGTGGTAGCCACTGAGAATGTGTTTAAAACCCATCCCCCGCTGTCAGGTCTGTACAAAGTATGGATGTGGAAGCGGAAGGTTTTTTTTTATTTAAATAATCTTTATTTTTGTTTTAGAGCGTACATAGAATACATGCAGATATACATTCTGGTAATCCATGTGTCGTTACAACATAACCAAAGCCATTTATAACATCAGCGGGCTACCAGGGCAGCCTTAAACTGCGAAGCGGGGTGGGAAGTCCGGGATGCCCGGCAGTGCTTCCACATACTGAATTTATGTGCCGGCAAGTAGATCTCCGGCGCAGCCGCGACCCATGCTGTCCCTCCCCGACCAAGAGGGGGGGCCCAGAGGGCCTCCTTCATACCCTCTCTGCCAGTAAGGTTGCCGTGGGGCTGACTGGCATGAGACCACGACTGCGAAAGGTTTTTTTAATTGAAGTTTAGTTAACAAAATTCCTCCAGATTTAGTCACATCTCTTACCTGTAATGAAGTATATCTCACGTTGTGCAGGCAGCTGGATCCTGGAGAAATCTTTACTGCAGGGATGCCTGTCTTCTTACTGTCTCTGAACTTCCGGTGCTGCAATGGTTAACAGCTTTGGATCAGACTGCACAGCAATACAGATGGTCCAATGAACACATTACCCCTCCTCCCTCCTCCTCCTTGTAAAAAAGTGCTTTCATTGATTATACTGTTTGTAGCAGGATTTGTGAATGGTGGAGAGTCTGATCAGTCATAGGATTATCCACCATTCACACATCGGTCGCCTCCCCCTCCTCCCCCGTCTGTCGCCCCTGCACTTACCTCATCTAGGTCCCTTCCAGCACTTCCTCCGGGCGTCTCCTCCTCCTCAGCTTCACGGCGGCTTCTCTTCCCATGCATCTCCTCCTCCTCTACCTCTTCTCCTCCAACATGAGCGCTTCTTCTTTCGGCCAATTGGGTCTCAAGACCCGCTTCCTGATTGGCCAGGAGGAGAATCAGGAAGACAATAGCGAATATTAATTCACTATTGTCACACAACTGGGTGGGCTCAGGGTGCAGTGCTCTGCACCCCAAGCCCACCCTTTTTTGAAGCCAATTAGAGCCTCAGGCTCTAATCATGTGCTTCTAATAAAAAAAAATAAACCCATTGGAATCCATGCGTCTGGTGCCCTGCATGTGGATTAGGGGCCGGGCAAATGAATTAAGGGGGCAGGCCGCCACTGATAGCATGTTAGGTCTGGGGGGAACAATAAAAGAAAATGTACTTACCTGATCCTCCACTCTTCCCCGCAGCTAGAACGGTCCCTGCAGCTTCTTCTCCCCCATGCTCTAGGGGTCTAGGATCCTGACATCATCAAGACCAAAGCAGGGTCCATAGCCATGCACAGGGCTGCTGTTAGAAATCACGGGGCCCCATACAGCCCTCCTGATGGGGCCCCCAACCACACCTACATCCCACCAACCCCTCCCGAGGTGCAGCAGAAAAGCAGCTTTGACTTTATCCACCTACACCCCGAAAATGAAAAAAAAAAAGTCCATCCTCTGCTCCCACCTCCTGGGCCCCCTCTGTTAACCTGATGGGGCCTAGGGAAATGTAATTTAAACCCTGGTAAGCAAGTAGGAGTGGGGGCGTGGTCTAGTAAAATCCATTTAGACCCCTTTCCCCCCAATACACCCCAGTGTGAAAGCCCGAGTGCTTTCACACTGGGGCAGTGCGCTTGTGGGACAGTAAAAAAAAGTCCTGCAAGCCGCATTTTTACAGCTGTGTGAGAGCGGTGTATTCACTATATTCATTATACCGCCCCTGCCCATTGAAAACAATGGGGCAGCACTCCCAAAGTGTTGAACACCACTTTGGGAGCGCCGCAAACCAGCACTTTTAAACTTTGTTTAACTCCTTGTGGGGGGGTTAAAAGTGCACTGCCGCCGCCCGAATAGCAGCGCTATAACGAGCGGTAAAGCGCCGCAAATTAGTGGTGTTTTACCGCTAACACTCAGGTAGCCCCGGTGTGAAAAGAGCCATATTCATTTAGGCAGACATGAACAATAAAGCTGCCCTGGGCCCAGTACAACAGGACCGGTTATACTGCCTTATCAGTGGCCCTGGCCATGCATTGAGCTTAATGATGCCAAGAGATAGTCCACTGCCGGAGTGCGAGAAAGCACCTTCTATCTGGGGAGTGGAGGATCAGGTAAGTAAAATCATTTCTCTTCTCTTCTGGATAAAGCAAGCTATTAACCCTTGCAGTGTGGATGAGGCCCCCTATTTTTTTGGTTGCCCAGAGTTGGACTATAAAATACCAGAACCAGAATGAACTGGCCATAGACTCATATTTAACTGAAATAAAAAAAAAAATGACAGCTGGAGTTTATATGTAATAAAATGCATAGACATACACTATGGGTGACAAAAAAGTGGAGCCCCTCTTTATATTTCGCATTGAAATAGAATAAAAATCTGATGGCCTGAAAACACGCGTGTCTCTCAGGCAAGTTGGTAAATAGGAGTTAAATTTAGATTTCTGAGAAATCCATGCTAAATCGAAATATTTACTGCATATGCTTAGAAGCGGCATAAACAGTCTTAATATCATTACACTGGATAAAGCAAAATTTCCATAAGAGGGCATGCATTGCCGCCCCTGCTGGGTCTGTCTGGATAATCTCCCATGACCCAGGGTAGACCTGATGCTTGTACTTATCCTAATAAAATAAGACACTGCACACCGTATGGAGGAAATTGGCCGTTAGGCCGTTTTATTTAACAAACCATTAGAAC